>CM041777.1:29444611-29657111 GCA_023374045.1 Limonium bicolor | reverse complement strand
TAAGGTGGTGGGTTTATATAGAGGTTAGGATCCGTACGAGTTTGATTGCAGATGAAGAAGAGCATTGATTGCTTCATTGATTGCAGAGGGACAGAGAGCTGTACGCGTGAGAGATTTATGGTAGGCGATGCTGGAGTAGATAGATAAGGCGAGTTGCAGACGACGGCGCGAAGAAGAACTGAGAACTGGTTGTCGCGACTTGAATTAATCGCGCCTGAAGAACCGCCCGGTATTAGGCGGTCTCCTCTGTTGTCCGCGAGTGAACCAGGCGGTAGCCTGTGTCTCGTCCTTGATAAGGAGGCGGTAGCCTCAGTGTTGTCCGCGAGTTAAGAGGCGGTAGCCTCTATATTTACCGCGAGGCGGTAGCCTGACCGCGAGGCGGTAGTCTGTGTGGTGTCCGCCTGTTAAGAGGCGGTAGCCTCTATATTGACCGCGAGAGGCGGTTGCTTTGTGACGTCCGCGACTTAGGGGGCGGTTGCACAGTCCACCGCGTGACTCTCGCGTGCCTCTGTTTGACCGGCTCTACATTCTTCGTTATAAGTCCGTTTTCTGAGCCGTTTGCGTCTATGTGTTCGTCTCTTATCCACTTTACTCCCAGCTTGGTTTTCCTCATGTTAAACCATAAATTTGTGAGATAAACAATAAAACATAAACTAGAGGAAAACTAACCGAAGTGGAGAAATGAGCAAGAAAAGTGCTAATATTATATATGAAATACACCTATAAATCATGCTCATTTGGACACTTATCACCCCGTTATCCCGTTATTTCGGTTTAAACTTAGTGTACTTAAACTCACAACTTTCTCAATCATTTGCAACCTTTGTTTATCCTTCTAAGGACCTTTAAAGGCCACCAAACAACTCCTACAAATCATCTAAAACCAATACCATTCAACTCCCCCTGTTTTAAAGCCTAAAAAGTACTCACGGTTGATTCTAGGGGTGGTCCCGTGGACCTGTTCCGGACCTAGGTCCCAGACCAATAAGTGGTGACTTTCGGCTCAATTTTACACCTGGTCGAGACTTGGTCCTGGACTTAAGTCCGGACCAATTCCTGCAATCACTCTCCTCTCGGGCCTTTTTTTTTTTGCGGTCCGGGACTTGGTTCCATCCTAAGTCCTGGACCCTTCTAACCTGCTATTAAGGTACTTTTTAAGCTCCTAAACCACCCATAATCCACACTCAAACTTTCCCTAATCTTTCCACAAGTTTCTACATAATTAAACACCTCAAAACATGCTCTAAAACCACTCCAAATCCTTGTTAAACCTTACTCCAATTCTTGTTCATTTTCTACAAAATTTCATTCCCACTTTCACATTTTGCACACTTGTGCATTTCTAGCTTCTTCTTGCTAGTTCCTACCTCTTACCAACCTTACCAAATCACCTAATGACCATTCTCATTCATTCCTATACATTTGCACTTCTAACCCAAGTCCAACTCTCATTTCCTAAGTCTTGCACACTAGCTCCTTCTCTAACTTTTCCAAAGCATTTCAATATCCCTTTGCTACAGATTTTGCCTCTTCCTTTTCCTACCCTTATATCCCTCAAGAGTGGTTAACTAATCCAAATAACCCCCTTCCAATACCTAGTTCATTCCCTAGGTTGTTCTTACTCATTACAACACCTAGAACACATTATTTCTACCAAAATTTTGCCATAACCTCCCCATAAATTTAACATATCCCCAACCATCAACTCTCATCAATTTCCATTCCTAATCTAGCCACACCCTTAAAGGGTCCTACCAGCACACAAACTTAATTCAAAATTCACTAAGCAACAACATAGCTCCAAAATCTCAATAAACCACAATATAAACACTTGGCTTAAAAGCCCTTAATTCATAATTAAATTCACAAATCCTCTCAAAATCAACTAAACACATCATTTTTCATACTTTGGGTTCATTATTCAATTTATCCCATCCCAAATCCTTAACACCTAAAATTAGTATTAAGGTGGGTGTTCTTACCTTAAATTCTCACGAGTCTTATTTTGCTCCCTTCTTCTTCTCCTCTCTCCAATTCGGTCAAATTGGGCAATGGGTTGCCAAACCCCAACCCAATATTCAAGGAACACAAAAATACACATAATTAAAATCCTAATCCTTAAAAATACACTAATCCATGCAAGGCTTAAATTCCATAGTTAGGTTTTTACCTTTTGGAGCTTTTAGGAGGGGTTCTCACCCTTGAATCAAGAAGGGGATTATCCCACCATTGGAGGGTTGAAACAAAGCTCAAAATCAAGAAAAAAACAAGGCATTAAAATAGGGGAAAAATCGGTCACCAAAGGAGAACGAAGAAAAATGAGTTTTTCTCGTAGATTTTTACCTTGGGAGAGAGAGAGACTCCAAGCTACACATTGATGCCATTTTCTCTTCAAATGGGGAAAACCCATGGATATGAACTTAAAGCTTTTGGGATTTTGAAAAGAGGAAAGGTAGAGGAGGATGAGAGGAAGAAGAATATATATTTTATTTTGCATTTGGAGCTTGCATGGAGCTAGAGCATGGAGAGAAAGAGGGAGTAGCCATGGGAGCTTGGTGAGGAAGCTCAAAAAGACAGCAACCAGAGGGAGAGGGGAGAAATCGGCAAGGAAGGGGAAAAGGAGGAAAGAGAAGAGGAAAAGAAAATAAGGAGGAGAGAGAGAGAAAAGGGGGATAAGTACCCTTTTTCACTTTTTGCTTTTTGACCCATTTAATTAGCTAGTTGGTCAAGAGTGTATGAGAGGCTATTTTAACTGTAAAAACCGGCCCCATATTATAGTACAAGCTGGAGCGTTTTTCGTCTTTTACAGAAAACGCTCATTTATTTACCCGGTTTAGCATTATTCACTTACCGAGCCCGTTTTCTGGAATTTTCTCGTTTCTTTAATTTTAGTGGCTATTAAGCTCCCATTAATGTTTATTTATAGTTATTTAATGAACTATAATTTTACGGGTTCGTTTGACCACTTAAAGTCACATTTTCGGGTTTTCTCGAAAAACGTTGCTAAAGCTTTATTAGCGTTTTAACTCATTATTTGGATCCATTTTCTTTGTGAATTGTTCCCATATATTATTTAGGCCTTATTAAGCCTTCAATCCATTTAATACTCTTGTCGAGGTCGTATTCCTCTTAGGGTCACTTAACGCTCAATTTAGTGTTTTTCACTTTTTAAGCGTTTTTCTTGTTTCTTTTGGATTTATTCTTTTTACCAAATTCATTAGGCACTAATAGGCCCTCAATATCATATTAGAGTAATTTAATCACCCTAATTAAGTTCGGGGTATTTCACTCCTCTTCAACCTCCCATGGCTATTTCTTTTCCCTTTCTCTTATTTGTGCTCTAATGGAGGCTTAACCTCCCTTGTAGCTTGAGATGGTGATTTTGCCCCAAAATCCCTAAAACCTACATTATTGAACCTTTAACATGTTTTCATGCTTTATTTTAGTCCTTGTGCTTAATTAAGATAATTATTGAGTGTTTTTTGCTTCTAAACTTGTTGCTAATTATTTGGGATTTGTTAAGGGTTTGCTCAACTGATTGTCAATTTTCTAAATTTGTTGGATTAACATTGCCGATTAGTTTAGCATTATTGTGGGATTCTATCAAATGATATTCTGATATAGAAACCTAAACAGTTGGAGACTAGAATAGTGTACTCTAGTTTGATGATTTTGAGATTAGACTACATTGTAACTTAGGGGAAACTTGAGCTTAGTGCTGTCGATTGATCCGAGGTTTAGCTAACTGCGAAGTCCCAGTTAAATTGGTTAGGATTAGTAAACCAAGATTGGGTTATTATTAATTAAGTGTTCCGTTGTTTAGCTATAAGTTCAAGGGTCGACAGTTGGTAGTAAGAGGAGGACGGGTGCAAATATCCATCCAGGGCTACACACCTATCCAAGTTTAGTTAGATTAATTTTATTGGTTTCCTTTTATTTCTTCAATTAAACCAAAAACCTCAAAACCCCAATTTACATTTATTCACTTTTGTATATATCTCTTGCACATTTACTAAGCTTATAATTAACTAGATAGTTACTAAGTCCCTGTGAATACAACCTTGTTGTACTACAATGATTGGGTTCACTACCCATAGTTAGCAAGATAGCTTAATCACTATTTTGCACAGCAACAGTCGGTTCTTAGATTACCTCTTGTGTATGCTCTAGTGCTAATACTCTTCAAATCTTTTTTTCATGAATAACAAAATATTTTGCATAGATTCCACCATTTGTTGTGTATGTTTTCTTGTCCCAAAACACTTTTCAAAGACATAGCTATTGTATAATTCATAAGCTTCATCTTAACTATCACAAGCTTTCCCTAGTAACTCTGATGTAGAAGCTTTAGAAAATTATGTTGATTCTCCATTGTCTAGTTTCTCAATTGCATCTACTGAAAGTAATGTACAATTATTCTTAGATTCGTGTACTATTATAAATAAGAATATTAACTTCTATGCTCATATTGATGTACTAATAATTGACGGGACATATGAATATTTAAGTAGATTGAAAATCAACTACATGGTGCAATGCTCTCAAGTTAAGTATATCTTCCTAGTCCAATGTTTGCTTCATGTTGAAATTAGCAATTATTTCTTCCTCATTGTATGTAAATCACCCTATTTAGTGGATGTACATCCACATGTCTTTTGGTCTACCCTAAACCCTTCATCTGTGAAACTCTCGTAACCTCTCCAGACTTTTTATTAGAGTCTTTTGTTATGTTGTATTCCTACCATTCAAAGCTTGATATTGTGTACTATATAAGGCCGTATAATGGAATACAAGATCCACGTCTATTTCCTCCTTCACTGTCTACTATATTCTCTTAATCTCATCTCTTATATTATAACACGTTATCAGCAAGATATACTCTACTAAAATATATTCTTCTCTCTGCCATACATCATCAACAAAAATCTTGAGTTTAGTTATTCATTGCCGCTATACAAAGTAAGAAGGAGTTTTTGGTGACTTTATGAATCTGTGTTTGACGAAGAGTTTATGTGAAGCCGCATCTGATGTATTCTTTGCCAAATATAAAAGGTGTAAGTAAGTTTAATCAATTTTTTACCGGCATAATCATTTTAACAAGTAGGTAAGTCTAACGCAACTCAAAATAATTTATATAAACATGTATATGCGTTTTAAATCAAAAAGAATCCTTATTTTCTCTTGTTTATCAAGTTTTACTATTTTCATAAAGAAGATGTTAAAGTATTGTTTTTATGAGATTCTGCTGAGTTGAGTATTTCTTTATTGCATAAAAGAAACTTTTAGCAAAAGTAAAAAAAATGTGTTAAAGGAAAGAGAGAACTTCAATGACAATATATTGTTATAGTTTTTGGAACTATTAGTTTAATTGCTGAAGAACTATATGTTTTTGGTATAATGATTTTTGCATAATCACTCTCTCAAAGTATTATTTGGCGTTATATATTTTCATTTTAAGAAGTAAACCATCTAATATGGTATGATTCCTTCAATCCAATGTTATTTTATTTTATGGTTGACAAAAGTATTGCCATATAGGATGGGTTTGAATTACCGTTCATGAGGCAATCGCTTTTGAGAATAAAAAAAGGTGATATTGCCTCGTGCAAGATGTTGCACTAGAGGTTAAGAATTCTCCTATGTAATCACTGAAAAAGAGAGTGTAAATTATAATATTACCTCGTGCAAGATGGTGAACTCAAGGTTAATGATTATGCTACCTCGTGCAATATGCTTACATTTGAGGTAAGATCGTAATACTTCCTCATGAAAAAAATGAATGCACTTGAGGTTCAGGATTATAAGATGTATACGTCCTTGTGCAAGATGAGTGCACTGGAGGAAGAAAAATAAAAGGATCATATTATTCATATACAAGCATTGGAGGTTGAGAATTATAGAGTACAATTTCCCCTCATGCGAAATTATTCTCTCGAGGTTGAGAGTTGTAAGATCCTTATACTCCATCGTGTAAGATAATTGCATTGAAGGTTGAGAATGATACATTTTATGTGTCAATTTCAACTATAAGGATCATAATGCTACAAACGGGGAACAAAACAGAGTCCAAACAAAATTTATACCTCAAAGAAATTGTGTTTGGACATGTGTCCGAATATGCATGTCTAGACAAGTGTTGAGATTCATAAATCACATTATATAAGTGTTTGTATTTGTGTCCGAACAGGGACACTCCCCAAGACAAGGAATCGATGTTGAATTGGAACATAGATAGAATCCATAAGAGTCCCGATGAGCGTCTGGACAAGGACGCTCACGAGGACAAGACACGAGTGAGGGTTATGTCGAAGATCAATCTTTCATGCATATAATATATAATCACGATTAATTCATCATGAAACTCTTCACATCACTCATCGCCGCATACAGAGGAGGGGACTCCATATGCACGAGAATGATTCACTAGATTTATCAGTCATATATATCACACATTGACGACGGCATTAGGTAATATTATTTAACTCACGACATCAGTCACGACAATTGATATCATTCTCACATATGAACAGCTAACAGTGTAGATCCAAAGGGGACGGGGCACCGGCCCCCTGAAACTTTTGAAAATTTGTCAAATGCTTTTAAATTTTTTAAAAAGTATAAAATAACATAATGTCTTAAGAGTGACAATGTCAAAAAAATCCCCCCCCCCGAAATAAAGTTTCTAGATCCGCCACTGACAACTAAACACAACCGCTTCTTCAAAAACATAGAGGATCGAGAGCAGAGGAGCAGCACAACGATCAGATTCATCATCGGTTCCACTTCAAGATTTGATGACGTTTTCTTTTCTCTCTTATCATTATTGTTAGTTCTTGTTTTTCATGTGTGAGTAAAAAGTTTGAATCCTGGTTTGTTATGGATCCTAGTATGAGAATTCAACTTTCTTTGTAATTAGATTCAATTTAGATTGTAGTACTTGTATTTACGTTATTTTTCATTCTCTTGTGATCTGATCAATTGCTAGAGTTCAATAGTTTGTTTGCTTACAAGTGAAAACTATGACATTCAATAGACTATAGGAACGGTGCCGATTAATCTATATATGATAATTTTGTCTACATATTAATCGACTATTAATCCGAAGTTGCTTTTAATGCTGTTAGTAATTACGAAATTCATAACGAGAATCCACCGATCGGGAGACCAGATGCGGATTAAATAGTTTAGGGGTTGCATTCTAGAATCAGATTGTCATATATGAAGGAGAATCAGAGAACTACGGTGAAGTAGTAAACCAAGATTTCTTTGTTTATTTGTTTAAAAGATCAACTTTCTATTTGTTTTGCTTTAGTTTATTTATAATGTTCACAGAATCGTGATTCGATCCCATGATCCTACGATCTTACGATCTAAATTCATAGTTACGATCTAGATCGCAGGTAGGATCAGAACCATGAAGGATCATCGCAGGATCACGATTCGATCGCACGATCCTACGATCCTACACTCTAGATCCATAGTACAATCCCATTGATCCCAATTTTATTTTTTATTTATGTTTTTCGTATCAATGTGCATTATATATTTATAAAGTCTAAAGAAACAAAAAAAATCAAAATTTTGAAGAAATTTTTATATTACATAAAATATCATGACTTTGAACATTGTAACTGGATGTTATTAAAAACAATTGTATATGTAATTTGCTTGAGGTCATTGAACGGATAAGGATTAAGATTGGAATATCATTTCTTGTTACTCTCCGACATGAAAGATTACAAAATGTACATAGGTGTCCACAAAGTGTATAACATTTAAAGTTTTATTTATTGTAAAGGTTGGAAAATTCAAAGTTTAAACTACAAAGTAGAAAATGAAAAAATAACTTAAAAGAACCAATACAAATTTATAAAATATGATTGATCGCTCTTATCATTTTTCTCTTTCTTGGTTTATAATTGAAACAATAAGCTGTTAGAATTCATTTTGACTTTGTGTTAGCTTACTCTTTGAATGAACATGGATAGAAAAGCCCATGATTTATTAATAAAGACCTTGTAGCTCATAATATTTGTTAGGAGGGTGATGAAAGAAATAAAGAAGCACATAAAAATATGAAGTCTGTGGATTTGATTTATGTTTAACCTACCTCATTTCAGTTTGAATTTTTCTATGAACAATATTATAAGAATTCATAACGTTTGCTTATCTATATTTCAATTTTGTAAGTATATTGTCATAGTTGTGGCCTTGGTTCGCAATTTTTTATACAATAATGCTATATTTTTTATTCAATTTATTTTTATACTTTAAATAAAAGTTTTTTAATAACATATGTATATTTTTGAACAATATTATCTCACTTTTTGTAGGATCGAACGATCCCATGATCCGATCCTAGGGGTCATTTTCAATCCTACTCTAGGATCGCGATCCTAAGAACTGCAATCAAAGATCCCAATTTATGTTATTAGTTTCTATAGTTAGTTTGTCAATTTTAATAAAGACTAGACTAGACACCACCTCTCCTTGGTTCAATAGCCTATGGAATACTCCCGAAAACTTGCTACACCCTGCCGGTACACTGTCCTATGTTTCAACCTGTGCAACAAATGGGTGAGGTGGACTTGGTGAGTGGTCATGTCGGGGTTGTACACAATGATTATGTTGAAGAAAACCAAGATAAAGCATCAAAGAACATCAC
Organism: Limonium bicolor; assembly: GCA_023374045.1. NCBI lineage: Eukaryota > Viridiplantae > Streptophyta > Magnoliopsida > Caryophyllales > Plumbaginaceae > Limonium > Limonium bicolor. The sequence continues at coordinate 29,648,446 of CM041777.1, read as the reverse complement.
AGAAAAGATCGTTCATTGCTGCTTGGAAGGGCCAAACCCTTCTTCGATGTGGCGGTTGAAATCAGGCCTATATATCGACAAAAGGATGATATTGTTGCTGGATGAAAAACTAGACAGCGCAGGACTGGACATGTAGAGTAAGGAGATGTCGAGTCTTTGATCTGCGCCAGTGTGGTGGTAGGTAAAAAATTGCTTTATCTGAATTAGCCAGGAGAGAACGTTATCATCGAAGAAAAGCGGAATTTCATGCTTTGGTGTCTGAAGTTGTTATTCTAGCTAGTGGTGTGTACGTGGTGGTGGAAGTGGAGGGTCACAAATGGAGATCTGTTTGGTGAGCTCTACGAATTGGTTGGAGATGGACGATTGGAGTGTGGTGAACTCGGTGGCGAGAGCGGCAATCTGATTAGTGCCTTTGTGTTGATCGTCTTCTAAGGTACGAAGACGTGTGTGTCGTTCGCCATGGAGTTCGATGTAGAAAGCACCAATGTAGCACAACCGTATGTGATTAGGGAAGAGGAGAAAAATCTCAAGATTGTTATTAATTTCGTCTCGAATACAAATGAGATTCTCCCTTAAAAAGAGCCAAGGAAGTTATAAACTACTTACGGAATGCATGTGATACTTGATAAGTGTGGAATTTATCTATTTTATATGCTTTATTGTTTTTATTTTAAGCTTTAATGTTACATATTTCCCCACTTAAGTGCTTAATTATATTAAAATTTATGTAACACCCCCGAATAAACATCCAATAGTACGAACAAAGCTCCTAGCCGTATTACAAGATAACTATGCAGCGGATTCTCTACATCATCCGGGTGCTACAAATGTCAACCACCCACGTGGTTGACAGACCACATTACCAACACCAAGTTACGGTCTGCATTAGTTATTTTGGAAAGACTTTGTATAGAAAGGTCTAGAGACCCTCTTGTATGTTATTGATATTGTGTATGTCAAGGTTCCCTACAGCCTCTATTTATAATAGTAGTACATGGTAACTATATGGCCTGGGCCTTTACATTAATAACTAAATCTACACATTAGTAAATAAATCTACAGCCCATTAAATTGGGCTACTACCTCCCCGCAAGCCCAAAACGGCGCCAGACAAAGCCATTTGGGATCGGAGTTGATTGAGACGAAAACGATTTGGGGGTTTTGTTAGGGCATCGACGAGTTGTTCTTCGGTTGGAAGAAATCGAACACGCAAGCTACCATTCTGAACTCTTTCACGAACAAAGAAGTAATCCACCGAGATGTGCTTGGCTCTGTTGTGAAAACGGGATTGGAAGCGAGGTAAGTTGCTCCAATGTTATCACAGTTCAAAATCGGACTTTTGCTCATGTAAATCCCTAGTTCTTGTAATATTTTCTGAATCCAAATTGTTTCCGACGCAGCGATGGCCAAGGCTTTATATTCAGCTTCAGTTGAAGATTTTGCGACGGTGGCTTGTTTCTTTGAGCACCATGAGACTAGACTGCGGCCGAGGAAGATGAGGAAGCCGGTGGTCGACCGTCTGTCGGAGAGAGAACCTGCCCAATCCGCATCGGAGTATACATGCAGTTCGCCCAAAGGAGAGGAGGGAAAAATAGGCCCAAGTCAGTTGTTCCTTTCAGGTAACGAAGTATTCTTTTGATTGCTGTCCAGTGTTGCTCTTGTGGTTTTTGCATGTATTGGCTTAAGGTATTGACTGCGAAGCTGATGTCTGGCCTAGTAAAGGCCAGATATTGTAAAGCTCCTAGAATGCTACGGAATTGTGTGGGTTAGGGTGAAGGAGAGTCTGTGAGGGCTAAACTCTATGAATCAAGTATGGGTGTAGAGACAGGTTTTGCATGTTGCATCTGTGTTTTGTTCAGTAGTTCAACAATATAGTGTGTTGGCTTAGTTTTAGTCCTATTGAGTCTCGGGTAGCAGTGATACCTAGAAATTGACTTAGAGAACCAAGATCCTTAATGGGGAATTCAGCTGTCAATGCTGCGACTAGCTGATTTAGTAAAGCAGATGAAGAACCAGTGAATAGAATGTCATCCACATATACTAGCACATACACTCTGTCATTTCCTTTGAGGTAAAAGAAAAGAGACGGATCAGACTGAGAGTGATTAAAACCAATATGAATTAGATAAGTGCTAAGTCTGGAAAACCAGGCACGAGGAGACTGTTTTAGGCCATATAAGGCCTTTTTCAACCTACAAACATGGTGAGGAAAATCTTTATGAACAAAACCAGCTGGTTGTTTTAGATAAACTTCTTCTTCCCAATTCCCCGTGCAAGAAAGCATTGTCAAGATCTAGTTGCCTTATAGGCCAGTTAGAGGCAGTAGCAATAGTCAGAACTAAACGAATTGTAGCTATTTTAACTACAGGACTGTAGGTTTTCTGTATAGTCAACCCCTTGAGTTTGATTATAACCTTGTGCTACTAACGTGCTTTTCTTCGTTCTAGAGTGCCATCTGCAAATCTTTTGGTCTTGAGAACCCATCTTGATCCTAGAACATTCATGTGGGGTTTGAAGGGCACAAGATCCCAAGTGCCTGTTCGTTGTAGGCATCAAATTCAGTCTTCATAGCTGCCTGCCACTCTGGAAATTTTAGGGCTTGAGAGAATGTGGGTTGTTCTGGGATAAGAGGTAAAGAGGGGGGGAGTGTGTAGTAGATGTGTGATTTAACCAATTTATGGTACCATCTGTTCGAACTTTAGGTTGAGGGAATTTGTTTTTGCTCTAGTAATCATGTGGTGTTTAGATTGAGGTGGATTGGGTTGGGCTTGGGGTGAGTGACCAGAAGAAGGGCTTGAGGGTGTAAAGGAAGCAGAGGGAGTATTTAAGGGTGTAAGAGAAACAGAGGGAGTATTTGAAGTTGAGGGGACAAAAGTATTGTTTGAGGGTGTAGTGGAGACAGAGGGTGTAGTGGGGTTAACAGATGTAGGAGAAATAAAGGATGGTGAAGATGGAGTGTATGTGTCTGTGGGTGTAAAAGTAGGGAGAGTGTCATCTGATCCAAGAAGGGAACAAGGATGTTTGAGACTGTTTGAGAGGAGTCTGAGGCAGATGAGTGATCAGGTTTAGTAACAGAGAAAGGAAAGGCAGTTTCTTGGAACTTCACATCTCTTGATGTATAAATTCTATGTGTCTCTTTGTCAAAACATAGATAGCCTGTAGAGTGTAACGAGTAACCTAGGAAGACACACTCCTTGGAGCGAAAAGAGAGTTTGTGAGAGTTATAGGGACGAAGGTTAGGCCAACAACTTCAGCCAAAGACTTTTAGGTTAGTGTAAATGGGTGTTTTTTTGTGAAGCTTGAAAAAGCGAGTGTGATAGGACAGAGCCTGAGTTGGAGTTCTATTCATAAGATAAGTGGCAGTCCTAAAAGCAAAAGACCAAAAAAGTAAAGGCATAGAAGCTTGAGCCAAAAGGCATAACCCTTTATCAACAATAAATCTAATCTTGCTTTCAACATAACCGTTCTGTTGATGACTGTGAGGACATGTAAGTCTATGGTTGATACCTTTCTGTTGAAAAAATTTTGTAAGGGCTCTAAATTCTCCACCTCCATCAGTTTGTACTGCCATAACAGATTTACCAAACTGAGTGGAGACTATTTTGCAAAAGATTTCAAGAATATTAGCCACCTCTGATTTTGCTTTCATAGGAAATAACCAAATGTACCGAGAAAGTCATCCACAATGATTAAGAAATATCTAAAACCGTCTTGAGAAACACAATTTGCTGGTCCCCAAACATCAGCAAACAGAAGTTCAAAACAATCACTAGAAACAGAATCTGATGGATAGTGTGGTAGAGCATGTACTTTTCCTTGACAGCAAGCAGTACAAAGTTCAGGAGTAACTGTAGAAACAGTAGGTAGCCTAAAATCATATATTACACGCCTAGTAACCATATCACTAGGATGCCCAAGACGTTGGTGCCAGATTGTTGTAGGAGCAGCTGTAGTGTAGTTCAATTGCGCCCTCTTAGACTGAGAAGCATTCTTGGGAAAGAAGTAGACTCCATCTTTAACTTGTCCCCGGAAGATAGTTGTCCCAGTGTGTAAATCCTTCAACAGGAAATGGTTTGAATAAAACTCAAAATAAGTTTCATTATCAGTGCAGAATTTACTAACTGAAATCAACTGTTTATTCAGTTTTGGAACATGTCGGAGATCATTGAGAACAAAATTTCTTTCTATAGATGATAACAGACCTGTGCCTTGGTTGCTTATAGCCAGAGAGGAACCATCCCCAAAAGAACAGTATCATTTCCAACATAGTCATTAGCAGAAATGTTTAGGTTTGGAAATCTCCTGTAAAATGATGTGTAGCCGCGGTGTCTGGCATCCATTCAGAGATATTGTTGCGACCAGTAGCATTAGCACTCATGGGAAATGGAGGTCTAGGCTGGTAGGTTTGATTGTAACGATGATAACATGCAGAAGCCTCATGGCCTCATTTTTTGCAGATTTGGCATTGTGGTCGGTTATTTTTTGTGTTGTTGTTTATTTTGTTTGTTGTACATAGTGATCTTGAAATGTTTCTAGCTTGAGACGAAAAGTGTTTTGACTGGAGTTGTTTGATTGTAATTGAGTTATTTGATTGTAGTTGGAGTTGTTTTGATAGGAATTGTAACGACTCTACCTCTGGAGTTGTTTGAGTTTCTGCCACGTCCATAGCTATTATTTGGGAGGCGAGGAGTAGGGAGAAGAGAGGATGATTGATTTGTGGAGTTTAGAGACAGAGGTGTTTGATGTTTTGTGTGATTAGAAATCCAGATTTTCAGATTAAAGCATAAAATTGTATGTTGACTTGGGGTACAAGGTTCTATTCTTGTAAGGATGCTAGAGACAAGAGAATTGTACTCAGTTGGGAGGCCCTTTAAGATGTAGCTTTGAAACTCTCTATCAGTAACATATGACCATTATAGCAAGAGATTCAGCAAGAGAATCTGGCTCTATTATAGTATGTAGTGATAGTCTCAGTAGGCTTCTTTTCAATAGATGAGATCTGATAATGTAATTGCCCACTTGAGCATTGGTTGAGTAGAGAGGTATCATTCAAATAGTTCCAAGCCTGAGCAGAGGTATGAAGACTGATAACTTGGCTAAGAATACCTCAGACAGAGAAGCAAAAATAATACTGAGAACAATTGATCCTGTGTGTCCATTTTGAATTTCAGAGACAGAGGATGTTTCAGTCGAAGGAAGAGGGCAAGGGAACGTTCCATCAACATATTTAAACAAATCATTAGCCCTTAGAAACGTAACTAACTACCTCTCCAAATACGAAATTTTCTAGTTTTAATTTTACAAATTTGTGCAGCGGCAAGAAGGGACTGACTACTGGTTTGATGTGCAGGGAGACGAACAGTCATAGGAGTTTGAGTCACCGGAGTTGGAGTTTGAGTCACCGGAGTTTGGCCACCGTTGTCGCCTGGTCCATTGTCACCAGAGCCACTAAGCGATGACTCCATATCATTCATCGGGAAATTCAAAAGGATAGAAGTGGTCGCGGGAGAGGAACAATCGCGAGAAGCTTTAGAAGAGGTCAAGAAGTTTGAAAAAAAATTGCCATAGTCGCTGGCTCCGATACCATAGTTATTTTGGAAAGACTTTGTATAGAAAGGTCTAGAGACCCTCTTGTATGTTTTTGATATTGTGTATGTACAAGGTTCTCTACAGCCTCTATTTATAATAGTAGTACATGGTAACTAGTATATGGCCTTGGGCCTTTACATTAATAACTAAATCTACACATTAATAAATAAATCTACAGCCCATTAAATTGGGCTACTATGCATGACTGGAAACAGCCTCAACCAAAACTCATATACAATATACAACTCCAAATACGAGTGTCTACAACAAAATTACCAATCATAAACTGAAAATTACATCCCGGGTTTAGTATCAACCCATACATTAAACATACTACTGCATACTCAAAAATTATGCCCTGATGGACTACCCCCATGGTAGCCATCCCGCCTACGCTCCGTTATCGTCCGGCTCAATACCTGTAAAAATTGGGTTGTAAAGGACTCAACAAACTACACTGAGTATGATATGTGTAGCCCGTATGTTGCCGGGCTACACGACTACTTGGTCAAATATTATTAAGTCCAATTACATGCTATTAATAAGCAGTAAAGCACACCACAACACATCATGATGTCATACACACTTAAAGGTAGCAAAGCATTAGCAACAAGCAACCAAGCATAACATGCTGACATCGTAGCAATATCAAACACGCGACCAAGCACAACAAGCTGCTAGCATAGCAACGGCAATCATGTAATATAATAAAACATGTGCATAGGTATGTTATACCAATGATCCTCACTATGGGATCGTTCGCGCGTTGTGTGTTTTCATTTCTTTTCCCTTGTTCCCATAATGTGTATTTTCTTTCTCTTCCTTGCACCAGGTCTGGGGATATAGTTTAGGTCCCGTGACCATATCATGTAGGTGCCAATCTTTCCTTGATTCTTTAAGGGTTATTTGTGAATTCTCTTATCACCACAAATGAAGGGCGTCTTCTCCATAGCTAATCCTCCATTTCCGGCGTCATGCGTCGAGAAAGCGGGGTCATCTCCAGACCCCAGGATGTGTTCCGCCAACTGGTATTTTACTTTTCATTATCATTATAATTTCGACACCAAAGTGGGTGTCATTAGAGGTCCTCTATAGTTTAAGAGGAGTGTTCCCTTTATATAGTTCCTTTGTTTTGTTTACGTAGTTCGTTGTGTTTCATCTCAAAGTTTATCAACGAGAAGGGACTACACTACTGTGTGCGCGTCTGCAACAATAATAGCATAGGCATATAAGCAAGTTAAAACATGCAATCCAATTCATGCTTTAGTCTTGTGGTCATTGTCAAGCAAGGCACACAGCAAACAAGCCGTGTAACACGGCAACATACGGACCACACATATCCATACCTAGATTAGAAGCAAGTGTCGTCTCACGCACGGGTTCCCGTTTGGCGTTCGTTACGACCCTAACGTTATTTAAAACAACTTGTCAGTTTTATGATTTCATGCGCAACTGTTGTGACATTCTTCCTAGCTTATTTCATGCTTTCATGTGAAGCTCCCTAGGTGAATCTTTTAAATGCTTAACTTGTAATAACCCTTAGAAATTATCCAAGTATTATTCTTAAACTTTGTCTCACTCCGAAGGCATACACACCGACGTTTTACAAGTTAATTAAGTTCTTTCTCTACTAATGTCTTAGAGTATTTTTAGGCACTAACTTGTAACAAGTTTATCTAAGATGGATTTTAACTTGCCTAAAGTGTATTCCCTCTTAGATAGGCATCTTAATGAATTTTATCATCATCACTAACCTACTACAACAATCTACTTACATAGAATCTCCCAACGAAACTGACAACCTACAATCGGTACCTCTCTTCCCTTGCCTTCAACTCTCCCTTATTGAAACTTATCTTTAATTTTCCCCAAGTGTATTCTCATCTTCCTAATTAAGTTGGCCATGTTTCAAGCTCATTATCAAACACAATAACTCCTCATATTTTTGGAACTCACTCATACTGAAACTTAAAGGTTTCAAAACCTGAGATAAAACTCTTGTTCATAACCTTATTTAATCCCACTTCTAGTGCACCTACTGATGCATAGCCTTCCCCAGATGTTTCATCAACTTAGTCAAATGTATTAGGTCTGTTTTGGGTTTATTATCACACTAACATCACACTCATAACACCCATGTAAACTAGTTATACAGAACTACAATATTAATGAAATCTGAAACAACATTCTACATATTCTTTCTTGGTTCTAGTATCTATTCAGTTCAACCTATGTTTCATTCTTTCCCCCAGTACTTACTCAACTAGCCAAGGGTGTTAACAATGTCTTAAACTCACGACTAACCCAGTACAACACTCAAATAGCTTCTGTGATCAGTTACACATAAACACTTACAAAGATAATAAAAAACTAAACCAGACTGATGCATTACCTTTCCTTCTGTTTTCCTCTCTTAATATGGCTTCTAATTTACCCAATGCATTCATAACTTACTAAGGTACATTAGAGGTGTTTTAGATTCGCTGTCAACCCAATACACCCCTTCAAACCATTCTGTACAGAGTTATACAGAAAACAGATTTTCAGAAAATCATAAAACTGAAACATTCATTTCTGTTATCTTTTCTTTTATTCCCTCATGTTATTCACCTAACTGTCTCTCAATCTTACCCCACTAGTTATAGGTGTTAACAGTGCTTGTAAACCAAAAACAAACCCACAACAACCTGATTAGCATTAGTGAAAGACCAAGAACTGAAACTGATACATAACTGACAAATCTTCTTCTATTTTCTGTTGGTTCACGATTTTGGTTTTTACTTCATAACAGACCACAACATCATGAGCAAACCTCTGAAAACTCCCCACACATAACTTGAAGGTTGCAGAAACTGAAATGTGAACTTATACATTGTTTTGTAACTAACTGTTTCATTCATGAATTTGACTTTCAATCCCTCACAATCTGTTCATCCATTTCGTTGAGTGTTTAACCAAGATTTTAGTTTCAAAACAGATCCACAATAACCTGGGACAACATCCACGATAATCCTTTGCACTGAAACCAGAGAATCTGAAAATCTGAAAACTGAACTGAAACAGGAACCGTTTTATCATCTTAGGTTTCTTTTCTGTTGTTCACTAATTCTGACTTCTAACTTCTCCTACTTTGATTTCCCATGTAGCTATGTGGTTTAGCCAGGCTTTGAATTCCAAGAACAAACCCAGAACAACCAGGAACACTTCTGAGAAGTTCTCTACGCAACACCTGAAAACTGAAGAAAATAGAAATCCTGAACTATGCACTTTCCTTCTATTGTTTTCTTTCTGCCTAATAACTTGACTTCTACTTCCTAAATGAGTATACCAGTTGAGATAGGTGCATTAGTATTGACTTGGGTTATTGTTAACCAACACAACCCTCTTAAGCCATCTGTCACAAGGTTATACAGAAGGCCTAAGTTTTCAGGAGAAGTTGAAAAACTAAAACTTAAACCTGTTACCCTCTTCTAGTTAACTGATTTGGTTCCCAGTTTTCCTCATTATCTAGTTACTTGATTAAACATTTTAATACAGTTTCTGCCCCTCAAACAAAACCCCAAAATCACCTAGGTAACCTTTCTGGAACTCTTACATAAAAGGTAGAAATCTGAAACTGATGCAACTCTTCTCTTATCGTTGCCTTCTGTTTTATAATTTGTCTTTGATTCTTCCCTAGGGTGTTAATATCTTACTTGAGTGCATTAGGTAAGTTTTAGGTTATTTACCCACACAATGCAACCCTTATAAACTCTCTGTGACAAGGTTACACAGAGAACATGAGCTACAGAAAGAAAACTGAACTGATGCACTAGAATTGGTATTTTCTTCCTTTTTTTGTTTCACTTCTCATTCATCGATCTGGTTTTTTTTTTTCCAAATGCTTACCCATTCAGCTAAGTGATTTAGCAAGATCTTAACTCAGAAACCACCCAAAACCACACTGATAATTTTGCTAAAACCTCTTAATCAGAAACATAAAACTGCAATAAACTGAAACTAGAATTTTATGTGACCCTTCTCCATCTTTCTGTTCGGTTTATTAATCTGTATTCTAACCTCTCCCAAACACTCACCTACTTAGTTAAGTGTTTAATACAGATCCTAACCTCCATGACAGACCCAAAACAATCGGTTAAAGCTATTGAAATGGCCCCAGTACTGAACTGAAAAGGTGTTAAAGTCATAAACTGATATTTTCTTCTATTTGTTCTCTGTCTGTTTCTTAAACTGTCTTACAACTCCTCTCCAATTCTGTACCCACTTAGTCAATATTTTATCAAGATTTTAAACTTAAGAACACACCCAAGCAACAAAGGCCACACCTCCGAAACTTCCATACACAGAAAACAGAAAGCAGCAACTGAAATCATGGATTGAAGTATGTTCTTTTCAGTTGCTTCATTTCTGTTATCTAACCTGTCTCCTATCTTCCCAAACTTGTTTAATTACTCAGTTATGTGTTTTAATACAATTTTAGGCTCTTGAAAAAAAAACATTACAACTCTGTTACATCTTCTGCACTCATTCATACAGAAGTTACAATGTGACAGAATCTGAAGCATTTTTCTATTGTTTTCTTCCTTCTCTCAGATCTGACTTCCCCTTTTCCCCACTTCATTTACTCACGTGTTTAAGTGTTTTTGTCAAGGCTTGAACTCTAAATAACCCAAAACCACTTGGTTAATGTTGCAGATTCTGTTAACTACTGAAACTAGGCAAAACTGGAACTGATGCATCCTCTCCTGTTTCTCTTCCTCTGTTTTTTCACGAATTTGATTTTCAATTCTTCCCAACTTGCTGGCTCAGTTATTTAAGTGCTCTATCAAGCTTTTAAACCCAACAAAACCCAAAACAGCATTATTATTGCTACTGAACTTACCTTTACTGAAACAAGAAGTCTCAAAAACTGAACAGAACTGAAACACCAAAACTGGTGGCTTTTCTTCTATCTTTCCTCACGGTTAATGCATCAGGTTGAGTTTTTTTTCTTTTAATTCTCCCAAAGTGTTTTAAACATAGTTAGGTGTATTAGTTATGTTTTAGGTTCATGATTAAACCAATAAGACTCTTACAACTCCTCTGGAATTTGTTATACAGAAAAGAATAAGTTTTATAATCTGTACAACATACTTATGCAGCTTAATACCTTGAGTTAAGGGGGGTGGTCTCCTAGTTCTCCCTTGGGGTTTTCTGGCGCACAAGTTGGAGTCTTAGAAGCTTCACTTGATCATGCATAGACAGAAAAAAGGGAGTGAGGTTGGTGATGAGAAAATAGAAGGGAAACCAGCAGAAACAGAACCTGTTTAAATTTTACCTTGGGATGATTTCCAATCAGACTTGGACCAGATCTTTTTTTGTGGAGTTTCGGTGTAGTTCTGTGAAGGTTCTTCCCAAGGTGTTCAAGCATGCACACAAAGAGGTGAGAAGGGGAGTCAAACACCATGGCTTTTCGGATAGAAAATCAATGGCAGAAGGAGAAGAATGGACTACTGATTACCTTGCTGTTTCACAGCAGTTGGCTCCAGAATTTTTTTGAACTTGCATAACAGGAGTCGACCATGCACAGAGGGGATCAAGGGTACTTGAGTCGCTGATCATGTGGTAGGAAGAAAAGAAGGAATCAGGAATAACAGGAGGACAGAAAAGAACAGGAAAAAAAAGAAACACAACCGTGGAGACTTGGCCTTACCATCACGCCTGGGTAGTAGCAGAAGTTCTCTAAGTTGCTGTTGGTGCGGGCGTGCAAGTGAGGAGGAGAAAGACTAGCAATGGTATTAATCAGAGGACAGAGGCAAAAGAAAACGGAATGCAGAAGGCTAATTAGGTGCGAGTGGGTGGAAGTTTCAAAGAGGAATTTGTGGGAGTTTGGTGTGCTCAAACTATGAGGTGAGTGGCTGTCTGCTTGTCTATTTCCCCAGCATCAGAATTCGACCTTGGAGAGTGGTATGACAGATGTGAGTTGTTGGCAGCATGATAAGCAAAAGAGGAATGTTGGGGTTTGAAGTGCAGTTCTCGAAAATCAGTAAGGACTTGCTGTCCGATGCTTTGTTGTTCTTTTACTATTTTTTTTTGTTTGATTCAGTTGAATCCCTTTATTCTGTACTGAGATCGATGATAGTGCCTGGTCATGGCTTTGTTATTTTTTTGTAGTTACAGAGGTAGTCGAATTACTAGTATAATTAGATTGGTATTAGTTACCGAATTCGAGCATAGCTCAACCGGTTAAGGCATTCAGGAAGGTACGAAAGGTACCGGGTTCGAACCCCAGCAGGAGCGCATTTGCTCTCTTTTTTTTCAGTATATACATGCCTATATATAATATATATATATGTGCGACTCATTAATATGGCGCGTTATTGGTTATATACGCGACTATTTATTTTGTCCCGTTGTTACTTATATATGTAACATTGTAGCATCGTCCTTTTTGTAAGTATATATATGTACGTGACTATATTATCATGTCGTGTTGTTAGTTATGTATACATACGACTATATTATTATGTCACGTTGTAATATTGGGACGTTATGTATATGTATATACATGTACGTACACATACGTATATATGACGGTATCAATATATCACGTTGTTACTTATACGTAACGTTGGTCGTATATATATACGTGTATATTTGTCTATATACATGTGCGACTATATTCGCGCTTTCGGTTTAGGAGCGTGCATTCCTTTATATATAAGCTCGTGTTTGCCGCATTATTATTTATAACATCTTCGGTTTAGAGATGTGTATATATATGAGTTTACGTTTGCGTTAAAATTTGTCTAGGGTGTATAGGATGTTCATAAGATTTATTGGGCGTACTAGTGTATTTATTTACGTACCGATATGTACGTGCAGTATAATTTTTTGGAGATTAACCTAGTATCCGCTTGGATCCATATTTTAAATACCATAATGTTTTATGGTAATTGTTGTTCATAATTTAATTTAGGCCTCACTAATTTAGAGTGATAGTTACTCGGGGTATTTCAGTCTACCCCCCTTAAAAGTTCTTCGTCCCGAAGTTGCCTCAATCGAATATTGTATCTAACTACCCAACGAATCTCAAGTTCTACTCCGTCCAATCCTATCAATACTAAAGTTCCACACTTTCTTAACATTCATTCTACCACCAGTTTTCCCAATCCAAACCAGTACATATAAGTGTATATCACAAGTCTCAAAGGACATCCATGCATAACAGTTCTAGTGCCCTGGCACATATGTATCACCAATTGTATACCAAGTGCTTAAAGCACTTACACAAAGTCAACGTTATGCGTCGTAAACAATACCACCACCAAAACATCTTAACAATGTATAACATACACAAGGCAAGAGCACACACGGTATCCAATACAATGCCCACACACAATTCTGCACAATTTATACGCACAGACCTACGAACCAACGTGTGGTTATAGGAATACACATAGTGAAAGGATCAAGTCCTGAATTCGTTCTCTCTAACTAGGGCATCATGTCCCACAAATTCAACAGTTTTATTTCACCATTTGTGCTTATAAGCACCATGCCACATCTGTGGCTTCACCAAATTCTCAATAATATTTCGATGTACCAGTAATATTCATCCACTGTAGTTCATAATAATCAAGAGGACAAGTCATTCATTCATAACCACAGTGCATCCAAACCAATTCGAACATAGTTCACACACATAGCAACCAAACATAACACATCCAACGAGCAACAACATAGCAAAAACGAAACACGCCTACCCCCTTAAAAATGGATTACGCCCACGTAATCCTTTTTGTATCATATTAGAACCTTGGATAGAAATGTTTAATCCTCATGGGCATTCTAGCTTCTATGCATTTTAGGTTTCGAATGTCTTGCCCTTGTTAATGGCTTAGTTTATGTCACAAGGATTCTTATCAGTATCCATACCGATCTATAACGGATTCAGGTTTAACCCCTTTGGGTCTAAGGTATTGGCCAATATGTCACTTGTTATCAACCGGAAAATGGGAGATACGGTCCACCAGCTTCTACTGTGCGACTCTGATAACCTTCGGTTTTCCAATGTGGTGCAGGGCTCAATGGTATCCTTATAATAGTATTAAAGGTCTCTTGACTGACATGGGGTATTTTAATTTATATGGGTTGTAATTTGTCTATTCATTTCCTTTGGAGGTTGGATATTCATGATTTTGGTGTGCTTTTAAGCGTCTGAATTGTTGTTTCTGGCTGACCTTTTGGGCTTTAATAATTTAGTTCTTAGTATTTGAATGTTACCGACATGTCGTTGTTACCACGATTTGTTTAGTTTATATTACCGCTCATATTCATGTGTAGCTAGCTAGTTTATTCTCCTAGCATTTCTACCTTCTTTTATCTCTTAATGTGTACAGCCAATTTAGATGTTTTTCGTCTCTAGTAATCTTTATTCTTCAGCCCAATGAATGGCCTTGACACTGTGGTTGACTTCAATTGGTTTCAGTCAAAAGGTTACCAAATTATATATATGTTAGAAGTTTATGTGGCTGTAACCTCTAAATTTCGAATCGTGTATCAATGTATTCAACCCGCTCGTATCATCTACATCGATATCGCATCCTTCGTATTTTGTAGTTCATGTGTCCACTTGTAGGAGGTTTCGAGAGTTATCCAACCCTTATGTGGTCAGCGTAAGTGTTGAACTATCCTTCCACCCCAATTTGTGCTCAGTATCACTTGACCTGACCAGGGTTAAGTTCAACCTCGCACGTCCAACAAACAATCAACCAATTTAATTATTACCCTCCATGCTTCTAGTCATCTGGCCATCAATTCTTGAATTAATCCCTTAAATTTTCCAACTATGTATACATCTAAATGTGTACATATATACATTCACTCATTCTTGTATCCATAATATATGTATACTTATGTGTTATAAGTTCCAAGGTCGTATTTGTATTACAATACCCTTTTGTCTTATATATGCACATATGATTGTTTCCATAAATTTAATGGTATATTTGTACATACATTCGTATCCTCCTGATATTATGAGTTCTTTTCATTCCAAGTTCTCATATTTGGAGATATAGTATGGATATAGGTGATCCATCCGCACCGTATTCATAGATATAGTATGGATTTAGGTGATCCATCCGCACCGTATTTGGAGATATAGTAGGATGTAGGTGATCCATCCACACCGTATTCAGAGATATGGTATGGATATAGGTGATCCATCCACACCGTATTCATAGATATAGTATGGATATAGGTGATCCATCCGCACTCAGAGATATAGTATGGATATAGGTGATCCATCTGCACCGTATTCAGAGATATAGTATGGATATAGGTGATCCATCCGCACCATACTCAGAGATATAGTATGGATATAGATCCATCCGCAACATATTCATAGATATAGTATGGATATAGGTGATCCATCCGCACCGTACTCAGAGATATAGAATGGATATAGGTGATTCATCCACACCATGTTCAATGTCTCTCCATAAGATTAAGTTCTCTTAATCTTCTTGTCTAAGGTTCAACCCTAGGTGTTATATTGAATAATTTCTCAAGTGTATACAAGCCTTTTAGGTCTTAGTGTATGCTTGGAATTTATCTAGGACATCGCATGTTCGAATATACTTGTATTGGAGAACAGTGTTACCGTTACTTTATCTAAGGTATCTCCTAGGTTACTTAGGATAATAAAGCCCACATCATTGTCCATTTATGAGTAATATTTTCTTATCACTACTTATATCTTAATCGAAGATTTATATTCGGAAATTGCTTTTTTTCTTATCATGGTTGTTATTTATTTGTTGTAGGATTGTTATTTTAGAACTATGTGGTAATCTTACCGAGGTTATAGTAAAACTTAGACTAACAACCCATTGAACGGTCTTGTATTGGATTGTTGTTAGATTCACAGATGCAAAAGTTTATAAGTCTACCGGGTGTAAGTCCCCCGGGACAAGTTTTATGCATGTCTTAACACTCAGTTAAACCTCACCTGAATGTGGCAGTATGTGCTCTTTGGTACGTATATCTGGTGAGCATAACCTTTATTGGTACTGGAGTTTTCATTGTATTAGTTAGTGAGGCTCCATATCATTTCCTTCATAACCATAGTTAATGATGTACACATGATTCAAAGGGTTTATCTTTTTATAAAAATTGTATTCCATGGTTACCCGTTGCATTGCTTGCAGGTGTTTTAACAGTTCCTCTCTCAGAATTTATTCCTCCATGATTGGAACTTAATTCACTATTGTACACAACTCCTTTTATTTGGTCTCCTTGAACAAAATACTAGATAGGTGTTTGAGCATAGTGGCGAATTCACTGCCATTTTCTTATCTGTTTGCTTTGTGTTGGGGTGGGTAACCAGTGCCTCATGGTAATGACTATTTACAAGGTTCGAGAGTTTTTTTTCTATGATCCCTGTACCAATGTGTTTTTCTTGGGGAACTGCAATTATTGTCTAAGAAAATTCGTTATGTTAGTGAACGAAGAGAAACATGAGAGGGAGTAGGGAATTAATTGAATTCCGTAATATTATACTTTAGTGTGTAAAATTGTGTCATGCTTTATTAAGCATTATCGATTGTACCAATTTTATGGTGTAATTTCGTCTCGAACTATATCCTCTCATTTCATGGTTTTACGAGGGGTTTACTAAAATTAACCTCTCGATTGTACGAATTGAAGAATTTATCTCAATCCCATCCTTGGCTTAATTAATTGCTTACGTAAGCTTTATTTATTTCATAAATTTTAGGGTGTTTCGGCCCTCTTCGCTTGTGAGGTAGGGTCCGGTCGACTGCTAAGCATGTCGACCCAAGTTGTCTCTAAAATTGGTCCCTCCATGGGTATTATTCTTTTGGCGACGTCTTTGAACTTCACGCTCTAGTCAGAGCTTCGAGTCTTGGGCTATTATATAGTATAGTTTTTTTTTCACGGGTTACTTGTATAACATTAAGTAGTTGCCAGATCGGGTTTCCCCGGGTAAGAGGATGTTCTACCTCTCTGGCGTTCTTTCCTTGAATTTAACTAGGGATGCGGAGGTCGGGTGTAGGTGTCTGTAGGTATCCAGTAAACACTGGTGAAAACCCTAACTAGCGTGCCTCACGTACTACTCCAACCGTTAACTCATTGTCAGAATTCCTAATCTCGGTATTTCCCGTTCCAGTCATCAGAGCGTAGTTTACGCTCTGACACCACTTTCTGTAACACCCCCGAATAAACATCCAATAGTACGAACAAAGCTCATAGCTGTATTACAAGATAACTATGCAGCAGATTCTCAACATCATCCGAGTGCTACAAATACCAACCATCCACGTGGTTGACAGACCACATTACCAACACCAAGTTACGGTCTGCATGACAGGAAACAACCCTCAACCAAAACTCATATACAATATACAACTCCAAATACCGAGTGTCTACAACAAAATTACCAAATCATAAACTGAAAATTACATCCCGGGTTTAGTATCAACCCATACATTAAACATACTACTGCATACTCAAAAATTATGCCCTGATGGACTACCCCCATGGTAGCCATCCCGCCTACGCTCCGTTATCGTCTGGCTCAATACCAGTAAAAATTGGGTTGTAAAGGACTCAGCAAACTACGCTGAGTATGAATATGTGTAGCCCGTATGTTGCCGGGCTACACGACTACTTGGTCGAATATTATTAAGTCCAATTACATGCTATTATTAAGCAGTAAAGCACAACAACACACATTGATGTCATACACACTTAAAGGTAGCAAAGCATTAGCAACAAGCAACCAAGCATAACATGCTGACATCGTAGCAATATCAAACACGCGACCAAGCACAACAAGCTACTAGCATAGCAACAGCAATCATGTAAATAATAAAACGTGTGCATAGGTATGTTATACCAATGATCCTCACTATGGGATCGTTCGCGCGTTGTGTGTTTTCATTTCTTTTCCCTTGTTCCCATAATGTGTATTTTCTTTCTCTTTCCTTGCACCAGGTCTGGGGATATAGTTTAGGTCCTGTGACCATATCATGTAGGTGTCAATCTTTCCTTGATTCTTTAAGGGTTATTTGTGAATTCTCTTATCACCACAAATTGAAGGGCGTCTTCTCCATAGCTAATCCTCAATTTCCGGCATCATGCGCCGAGAAAGCGGGGTCATCTCCAGACCCCAGGATGTGTTCCGCCAACTGGTATTTTACTTTTCATTATCATTATAAGTTCGACACAATAGTGGGTGTCATTAGAGGTCCTCTATAGTTTAAGAGGAGTGTTCCCTTTATATAGTTCCTTTGTTTTGTTTACGTAGTTCGTTGTGTTTCATCTCAAAGTTTCATCAACGAGAAGGGACTACACTACTGTGTGCGCGTATGCAACAATAATAGCATAGGCATATAAGCAAGTTAAAACATGCAATCCAATTTCATGCTTTAGTCTTGTGGTCATTGTCAAGCAAGGCACATAGCAAACAAGCCGTGTAACACGGCAACATACGGACCACACATATCCATACCTAGATCAGAAGCAAGTGTCGTCTCACGTACGGGTTCCCGGTAGGCGTTCGTTACGACCCTAACGTTATTTAAAACAACTTGTCAGTTTTATGATTTCATGCGCAACTGTTGTGACATTCTTCCTAGCTTATTTCATGCTTTCATGTGAAGCTCCCTAGGTGAATCTTTTAAATGCTTAACTTGTAATAACCCTTAGAAATTCTCCAAGTATTATTCTTAAATTTTGTCTCGCTCCAAAGGCATACACACCGACGTTTTACAAGTTAATTAAGTTCTTTCTCTACTAATGTCTTAGAGTATTTTTAGGCACTAACTTGTAACAAGTTTATCTAAGATGGATTTTAACTTGCCTAAAGTGCATTCCCTCTTAGATAGACATCTTAATGAAGTTTTATCATCATCACTAACCTACTACAACAATCTACTTACATAGAATCTCCCAACGAAACCGACAACCTACAATCGGTACCTCTCTTCCCTTGCCTTCAACTCTCCCTTATTGAAACTTATCTTTAATTTTCCCAAGTGTATTCTCCTCTTCCTAATTAAGTTAGCTATGTTTCAAGCTCATTATCAACACAACAATACTCCTCAAATATTTCTGGAACTCACTCATACTGAAACTTAAAGGTTTCAAAACCTGAGATAAAACTCTTGTTCATAACCTTATTTAATCCCACTTCTAGTGTACCTACTGATGCATAGACTTCCCCAGATGTTTCATCAACTTAGTCAAATGTATTAGGTCTGTTTTGGGTTTATTATCACACTAACATCACACTCATAACACCCATGTAAACTAGTTATACAGAACTACAATATTAATGAAATCTGAAACAACATTCTACATATTCTTTCTTGGTTCTAGTATCTATTCAGTTCAACCTATGTTTCATTCTTTCCCCCAGTACTTACTCAACTAGCTAAGGGTGTTAACAATGTCTTAAACTCACGACTAACCCAGTACAACACTCAAATAGCTTCTGTGATCAGTTACACATAAACACTTACAAAAGATAATAAAAACTAAACCAGACTGATGCATTACCTTTCCTTCTGTTTTCCTCTCTTTAATCTGGCTTCTAATTTACCCAATGCATTCATAACTTACTAAGGTACATTAGAGGTGTTTTAGATTCGTTGTCAACCCAATACACCCCTTCAAACCATTCTGTACAGAGTTATACAGAAAACAGATTTTCAGAAAATCATAAAACTGAAACATTCATTTCTGTTATCTTTTCTTTTATTCCCTCCTGTTATTCACCTAACTGTCTTTCAATCTTACCCCACTAGTTATAGGTGTTAACAGTGTTTGTAAACCAAAAACAAACCCACAGCAACCTGATTAGCATCAGTGATAGACCAAGAACTAAAACTGCAACATAACTGACAAATCTTCTTCTATTTTTCTCTTGGTTCACGATTTTGGTTTTTTTTTCTCAGGTTCCCCTGGATTGTCTAGTTACTTAGGTACATCCTTTAACATGGTTATTACTTCATAACAGACCCACAACATCATGAGCAAACCTCTGAAAACTCCCCACACAGAACTTGAAGGTTGTAGAAACTGAAATGTGAACTTATACATTGTTTTGTAACTAACTGTTTCATTCATGAATTTGACTTTCAATTCCCTCACAATCTGTTCATCCATTTCGTTGAGTGTTTAACCAAGATTTTAGTTTCAAAACAGATCCACAATAACCTGGGACAACGTCCACGATAATCCTTTGCACTGAAACCAGAGAATCTGAAAATCTGAAAACTGAACTGAAACAGGAACCATTTTATCCTCTTAGGTTTCTTTTCTGTTGTTCACTAATTCTGACTTCTAACTTCTCCTACTTTGATTTCCCACGTAGCTATGTGGTTTATCCAGGCTTTGAATTCCAAGAACAAACCCAGAACAACCAGGAACACTTCTGAGAAGTTCTCTACGCAACACCTGAAAACTGAAGAAAATAGAAATCCTGAACTGATGCACTTTCCTTCTATTGTTTTCTTTTTACCTAATAACTTGACTTCTACTTCCTAATTGAGTATACCAGTTGAGATAGGTGCATTAGTACTGACTTGGGTTTATTGTTAACCAACACAACCCTCTTAAGCCATCAGTCACAAGGTTATACAGAAGGCCTAAGTTTTCAGGAGAAGTTGAAAAACTAAAACTTAAACATGTTACCTTCTCTTCTAGTTAACTGATTTGGTTCCCAGTTTTCCCTCATTATCTAGTTACTTGATTAAACGTTTTAATACAGTTTCTACCCCTCAAACAAAACCCCAAAATCACCTAGGTAACCTTTCTGGAACTCTTTACATAAAAGGTAGAAATCTGAAACTGATGCAACTCTTCTCTTATCGTTGCCTTTCTGTTTTATAATCTGTCTTTGATTCTTCCCTATGGTGTTAATATCTTACTTGAGTGCATTAGGTAAGTTTTAGGTTATTTACCCACACAATGCAACCCTTATAAACTCTCTGTGACAAGGTTACACAGAGAACATGAGCTGCAGAAAGAAAACTGAACTGATGCACTAGAATTGGTATTTTCTTCCTTTTTTTGTTTCACTTCTCATTCATCGATCTGGTTTCGCTTTTTTTTCCAAATGCTTACCCATTAAGCTAAGTGATTTAGCAAGATCTTAACTCAGAAACCACCCAAAACCACACTGATAATTTTGCCAAAACCTTCTTAATCATAAACATAAAACTGCAGTAAACTGAACCTAGAAGTTTGTGTGACCCTTCTTCCATCTTTTTGTTCGGTTTATTAATATGTATTCTAACCTCTCCCAAAATGCTCACCTACTTAGTTAAGTGTTTAATACAGATCCTAACCTCCATGACAGACCCAAGACAATCGGTTAAAGCTATTGAAATGGCTCCAGTACTGAACTGAAAAGGTGTTAAAGTCATAAACTGATATTTTCTTCTATTTTCTTCTATGTCTCTTTCTTAAAATGTCTTACAACTCCTCCAAATTCTGTACCCACTTAGTCAATATTTTATCAAGATTTTAAACTTAAGAACACACCCAAGCAACAAGGGCCACACCTCCGAAACTTCTTTACACAGAAAACAGAAAGCAGAAACTGAAATCATGGATTGAAGTATGTTCTTTTCAGTTGCTTCATTTTTGTTATCTAACCTGTCTCCTATCTTCCCAAACTTGTTTAATTACTCAGTTATGTGTTTTAATACAATTTTAGGCTCTTGAAAAAAAAAACATTACAACTCTGTTACATCTTCTGCACTCATTCATACAGAAGTTACAATGTGACAGAATCTGAAGCATTTTCTAGTGTTTTCTTCTTTCTCTTAGATCTGACTTCCCCTTTTCTCCCACTTCATTTACTCACATGTTTAAGTGTTTTTGTCAAGGCTTGAACTCTAAATAACCCAAAACCACTTGGTTAATGTTTCAGATTCTGTTAACTACTGAAACTGGGCAAAACTGGAACTGATGCATCCTCTCCTGTTTCTCTTCCTCTGTTTGTTCACGAATTTGATTTTCAATTCTTCCCAACTTGCTGGCTCAGTTATTTAAGTGCTCTATCAAGCTTTTAAACCCAAACAAAACCCAAAACAGCATTATTATTGCTACTGAACTTACCTTTACTGAAACAACAAGTCTCAGAAACTGAACAGAACTGAAACACCAAAACTGGTGGCTTTTCTTCTATCTTTCCTCACGGTTAATGCATCAGGTTGAGTTTTTTTTTTCTTTTAATTCTCCCAAAGTGTTTATAACATAGTTAGGTGTATTAGTTATGTTTTAGGTTCATGATTAAACCAATAAGACTCTTACAACTCCTCTGGAATTTTGTTATACAGAAAAGAATAAGTTTTATAATCTGTACAACATACTTATGCAGCTTAATACCTTGAGTTAAGGGGGGTGGTTTCTCCTAGTTCTCCCTTAGGGTTTTCTGGGCGCACAAGTTGGAGTCTTAGGAGCTTCACTTGATCATGCATAGACAGAAGAAAAGGGAGTGAGGTTGGTGATGAGAAAACAGAAGGGAAACCAGCAGAAACAGAACCTGTTTAAATATTTTACCTTGGGATGATTTCCAATCAGACTTGGACCAGATCTTTTTTTTTGTGGAGTTTCGGTGTAGTTCTGTGAAGGTTCTTCCCAAGGTTTTCAAGCATGCACACAAAGAGGTGAGAAGGGGAGTCAAACACCACGGCTTTTCGGATAGAAAATCAATGGCAGAAGGAGAAGAATGGACTACTGATTACCTTACTGTTTCACAACAGTTGGCTCCAGAATTTTTTTGAACTTGCATAACAGGAGTCGACCATGCACAGAGGGGATCAAGGGTACTTGAGTCACTGATCATGTGGTAGGAAGGAAAGAAGGAATCAGGAATAACAGGAGGACAGAAAAAGAACAGAAAAAAAAAGAAACACAGCCATGGATACTTGGCCTTACCATCACGCCTGGGTAGCAGCAGAAGTTCTCTGAGTTGCTGTTGGTGCGGGCGTGCAAGTGAGGAGTAGAAATACTAGCAATGGTATTAATCAGAGGACAGAGGCAAAAAAACAGAATGTAGAAGGCTAATTAGGTGCGAGTGGGTGGAAGTTTCAAAGAGGAATTTGTGGGAGTTTGGTGTGCTCAAACTCTGAGGTGAGTGGCTGTCTGCTTGTCTATTTCCCCAGCATCAGAATTCGACCTTGGAGAGTGGTATGACAGACGTGAGTTGTTGGCAGCATGATAAGCAAAAGAGGAATGTTGGGGTTTGAAGTGCAGTTCTCGAAAATCAGCAAGGACTTGTTGTCCGATGCTTTGTTGTTCTTTTACTATTTTTTTTGTTTGATTCAGTTGAATCCCTTTCTTCTGTACTTGAGATCGATGATAGTGCCTGGTCATGGCTTTGTTATTTTTTTTTTGTAGTTACAGTGGTAGTCGAATTACTAGTATAATTAGATTGGTATTAGTTACCGAATTCGAGCATAGCTCAACCGGTTAAGGCATTCAGGAAGGTACGAAAGGTACTGGGTTCGAACCCCGGCAGGAGCGCATTTGCTCTCTTTTTTTTTCAGTATATACATGCCTATATATATATTATATATATATGTGCGACTGTATTAATATGGCGCGTTATTGGTTATATATGCGACTATTTTATTTTGTCCCGTTGTTACTTATATATGTAACGTTGTAACATCATCCTTTTTGTAAGTATATATATATACGCGACTATATTATCATGTCGCATTGTTAGTTATGTATATACATACGACTATATTATTATGTCACATTGTAATATTGAGACGTTATGTATATATACATGTATGTATACATACGTTATATGACGGTATCAATATATCACGTTGTTACTTATACGTAACGTTGGTCGTATTAATATATATATATATATATATATATATATATATATATATATATATACGTGTATATTTGTCTATATACATGTGCGACTATATTCGCGCTTTCGGTTTAGGAGCGTGCATTCCTTTATATATAAGCTCGTGTTTGGCCGCATTATTATTTATAACATCTTCGGTTTAGAGATGTGTATAATATGAGTTTACGTTTGCGTTAATAATTTGTCTAGGGTGTATAGGATGTTCAGTATATACATGCCTATTTATATATATATATATATATATATATATATATATATATATATATATATATATATATATATATATATATATATATATATATATGTGCGACTGTATTAATATGGCGCGGTATTGGTTATATATGCGACTATTTTATTTTGTCCCGTTGTTACTTATATATGTAACGTTGTAACATCGTCCTTTTTGTAAGTATATATATACGCGACTATATTATCATGTCGCTTTGTTAGTTATGTATATACATACGACTATATATATGTCACATTGTAATATTGGGACGTTATGTATATGTATATACATGTACGTATACATACGTATATATGACGGTATCAATATATCACGTTGTTACTTATACGTAACGTTGGTTGTATATATATATATATACGTGTATATTTGTCTATATACATGTGCGACTATATTCGCGCTTTCGGTTTAGGAGCGTGCATTCCTTTATATATAAGCTCGTGTTTGCGCCGCATTATTATTTATAACATCTTCGGTTTAGAGATGTGTATATATATGAGTTTACGTTTGCGTTAATAATTTGTCTAGGGTGTATAGGATGTTCATACGATTTATTGGGCGTACTAGTGGTATTTATTTTACGTACCGATATGTACGTGCAGTATAATTTTTTTGGAGATTAACCTAGTATCGGCTTGGATCCATATTTTAAATACCATAATATTTTATGGTAATTGTTGCTCATAATTTAATTTAGGCCTCACTAATTTAGAGTGATAGTTACTCGGGGTATTTCAATTTATCACATGTGATTTAATACTAAAACAGGTTAAAAACACTGAAGAAAAGACCTAGAACACATGTCAAGAACTAAACGGTCAAGACGGGGCCAAACTGACATGAGAATGAGCTTTCTGGTCAATTTTAGGTATAGTCCAGATATATGTCCGGATTTACATACCCGGACCACACCTGGTCGAAAGCTATTGCCATTATCTCACGGTGGTCCAGGTTAAATGTGCAAATGTAAACCCGGACCAAGGAAAATCCGCGGGAGCCATATATACGAGACATTTGAGTGGGCCGCTTCTTTGATCTTGCATCCACATGAAGCATACATAGAGGAGCCATGCAAACCGGGCCGCATTACATTTGACGGGAGAAGCCCATGCACTCACGAGCACATGCATGGGTGGAGTTGGACATAGGACGGCTCAGGCACATGCTCGTATTTACTCTTGTGCCGCCGCTGGATTTCATGAAGAGGCGCAGACTTCAGAGTCGACTTTTAGCAAAAGAAAGGCTGCACGTGATTGGGTTGCACACACATCATTACGTGGGATTAGACTGTTTAACAGAATCACATGTGATGGAATGCATGCATGTTGCACATGGGCCGACAAATAACTTAGGCGCGCAGACATCTTGGACCCAAATCCTTCGTGGATGGACGAGACTGGAGGCGCAGGCACTATTGGATCAATCACAGGCCCGCATGCATTAATGCACACCGACAAGACTGAGAGAGTGGCCTGGACACCATCGTCGATAGAGCCGTAGTCTTGGGCCGACAATACTCAGAGGCACGGCCAACTTGGCCCACGCGAGAGAATATGGACTTTTGCTGGGCTGATTGGACCCTGGGCCAACCAAGCGCAGACAACCGTGTTGTCAATTGGAGACAAAACGATAGAGGCGCAGAACTTTTACATGGCCATAAAAGAAGAATATGGTGATTTTAATTGAAAATAATATACGTATATATATACATGATGTTACGAGATAGAGAACGGACAATAAAACCCTAGCGCAGCCACCGCCAGTACCAGACAACAAACAGAGGGAGACATCAGTCAGTTTTGACAGATCGGAGCAGAAGACACAGACCGGATTCATCATCGTTCTTCAATTAGATGACGTTTTTAATCTCTTTAACATTGTTATTATTTCTTTGTCTCTGATGTCTGAGTAGTCGTTAGAATACTGGTTTGTTATGGACAACTAGTTTATTATTTTCTTTCCTGAGTTGTTAAATACAAGTTCTGTACAGATTGTAGTTTTGTTCCTAGTTATTTATTGATATTCTCTTGTGATTAATTATTGCTGATTGTTGAGTTATTTGGTATGAATTGCTACAAGTGAGAACTGTGGCGTTCATTAGACCATAGGAATATTGCTAGTGAACTACAGATGACAATTCCTGGGGATTAGCTGACTAGAAACCAGATGGGCCGTTAATGCTACTAGTTAATTTGTAAATTCTTAACAAGAGTTAGGATTTGGGAATTTCTAGTAAGGATTTATCTTGCGGGAGACCGGTTTTAGATTAATTTAGATCTGAGGTTGCAAAATTTAGAAAACACTCAGGAAGGGAATTGCTAAACCAGGGAGAAGTAGTAAACCAGGATTCGCTTTTTAGATTTATTAGAAACTCACTTTTAATTGTTTTTATTTTAGTTTATTTAATTTCTGCACTCAGACCCCCAAATTTATTATTGTTATTTTTCTATAGTTTATTAGTTAGATTAGGGTAGAGATTAAACTAGACATTGCCTCCTTGGTTCGATAACCTAGGGAATACTTTCTAGGAAAACTTGTTACGACCGACCAGTACACTTGCTGCAAAATACGTTTTAACCCGTACAAGTTTTTGGCGTCGTTACCGGGGAACGAACCCGGGTCACTCGCGTGACAGACAGGAATACTCACCACTATACCCAGGAAAACTTGCTACGATAGACCAGTACACTTGCTGCAATACGTTTACACCCGTACAATACTAAAGTAAACTACCCATTATTAAATAAACTACCCACTACTATTAAATGACTGAATTCCTTAAATAATACTATAATTAGAGAGAAACTTGCGTGCCTTTTGCACACGTTGAGGTCGATTGGTGCTGGAACTCTCAGCCATGTCCTTATTCACATTCGTGACAGTAATTCTCTAGTCTTGTATGGCGCTCTTATATGGCATGTCTACTTTCTTTGAATCTGGTCTTAGATAGCAGATTCACACATGTTACCTCAGCCAATTGGTGATCCTTCCTTTGAAAGGTTCAAATGTGATTTTCTAATTTTTCTTAGTACTATTTTCTTTAAATGTAAAATTTTCATTTTTCATTAGGGTTTGTCATATGTGAGTGTATTACACTTGCCTTTTGGTTTTGTTGAAAGGAACTTAGGGGGTATTTGTTTTGGGTGATTAGAAAAGAGAATCGGAATGATTCCATATCTTGACATTTGTTTAGTCTGTTTTTCTTATTTTCATGAAAGGAAAAGGGAATAAGATTACCCCAAATCTCTCTAATTTGATTCCCCACCTCCTACTTGTGATACCCCATCTCACATCGGAATATGAGTGGTATAGTGATTGGTTTAAAAGAGTACATGTGAGTTGACTACAATAACAAGACCTTCCACTATTAGGCCCAACTGAGGACAAAGTATTTAAGGTGACTAGTTTTCAAACGTGGAAGACTTGAAAATTCATTTATGTTATTACAAATAGTATCAAAACATGGGAAAGTATATTCAGTGGGAAAGTATATGATATCCCCATCCCACATACAAATAGTATCAGAATAATTATAAATCAAAAGGAATTATTTTTAATTCTCTTTTCTAATCTCTTCCCCCTTAGTCTCCAACAAGTGCGTTATATTGTTTTTTTTTTTTTTTTGAAAGAAGTATTGTTTTCAAAGTGCATAATATCCAGAATATAATTAAAGAAATGTACTAATTTTTCACTTGTTGGGTGGGGGAAAATGTCTTTTCCCAACTACCAGATGCGGCCTTCGATACGAACGATGCATTGAATGCGATAACTGCCTGCCCTCGTCGTCCTGCTCGTCGTCGATTAATAAATAGAACTTACCCCGCCCTCCCACCCAATAAAATGCAGTAATCACTTCGATCGCTTTTGTAGCTGCACACACACTCTTTTCGTTCTTCCTTCCACCCTCGTTCGTTTCATTCGGCTACCCGATCGATCGATCAATGGCTTCTCTATCTGGTGCATCCGTGTCTGTCTCTTCTTCCTCCCTCGCTAGAGGCTATCTGGTATTACAGGCACTCTCCCACCCTCTACCGTGCAGATTTGATCTTTATCTAGCTAAATTATGTATTCGTCGTGCTTAGAAAGATGTTAATCGTGTATTATATCAAATCGTGTGTATTTTTTGGTTCAATTCTTTTGATTTGGCGGCTAGTCAGTAATATTAGTCCTCCGCGCTGTTCTGTTTTTATTTGTTTGCTTTTTAGTCTGGCTTGAAATGCGCTTAATAATGTCTGGCTTGAAATGCGCTTAATAATTTATCAGAGTAAAGTCTGATCTTTTAGAGTGATTTCTTACAAATGGTGTAGATTGTTGTTGGGTTGCAGATGAATTTCTGGTACGATGCTCAAAATTCCATAGGTGATCGTATCGTGGTTATTAACTTTTAGTCGATCCTTCCTTTTTTTTTCCTCATTCTTAATCTTTCTACAGCAAATGGTCTTTTCCTCAGTTTTTATTTCTGGTATGATGCTCAAAATTCCTGAGGTGATCCTGTCGTACTCCTACTCTGTCTGCATTTTTTACTCCTCTATTTGCACAAGCAAAGCAGAGATCATTCGGCGTCATTATTACATATCAGTTGTGCAAATAGAGATCATTCGGCGTCATTATTACATATCAGGAATCTTTTTCATCTGATTAAGATGGGTTTTCTATAGTGATGCATTGTTATTCTGGACTATGAGCACTGGTTTCCCATTCCATCCTCAAAATTACAGAAAAGTAGTAGTGAAAATTACAGAAACATAAATAAAATCTACTGTTTTTCTTTTGTTTCACATAATTTATAATTTGACTGCGCAGAAATCATCACCTAGAATCTCCAGTGTGAAATCAGCTGTATCCTTCAAGAGTAGTAGTATCTCAACTCTTCATCTCATGAGACCAATCCAGCATCAGCGCTTCAGAATATCATGTGCGGTATGTATGTTTTACATCTTTTCAGACTTCAACCAAACCCCTACATGGCTGATCTTTTTTATATAGTTTGATAATTAATGCGGCTCATGACCTTCATTTATATATCCAAGTGGTCAGTGTTGTGTGATATGCCAACAGTGATCTGACCTTATTTATTCACTAATCCCGTTTGTAGCTAGTCAAATAAATTACACATTCGTAAATAACTGTCCCTACTTCTCATTGGTTTGGTGTCATGTCAATTCAAATTGGTAGGAAAAAAAACCCAGTGGTTTGGTATCTGAAAAGACATGACATTTTTCCAATTCTTACGACCCAAAAGTGCTGTTGGGGAATTTGAGATTTCAAGTTTGTCATTCTGAATTTTTACTATGTAAAACAACAACAGGCCAAGGCTGAGACAGTGGAGAAAGTGTGTGCAATAGTGAAGAAACAGCTAGCTCTACCAAATGAAACCACCGTTACTGGGGAGTCCAAGTTTGCTTCACTTGGAGCTGATTCACTTGATACGGTTGAGATCGTGATGGGTCTGGAGGAGGAGTTCGGTATCAGTGTCGAAGAAGAAAGCGCACAGAGCATCGCCACTATTCAGGACGCGGCTAATCTCATCGATGATCTTATAGAGAAGAAGAGTACCTAGTGTGGCTAGTGCTTAAAAATTAAACATGTATTTTATAGATTTATTATCGACGCAGGTTTGCCCTTCTGTTACGCACGCTGACGCAGCGCAGTTTGATATGTGTTTGGGATTTTGTTGTTGGACAAGTGATTTAATTTAAGGTATTATTTGCAGACTGATTTTCATGTTCTAAAACCTCGTTAAGAAAGAGCGCTACTTTTACTTGCACACACAACACAAGGGCTAGCTAGCTAGCTAGCTAAAATTTTTCTAGCAAAGTTCCTAACGGATCAGCTAGCAAATTAAAGTTTCGTACAGCCGTAACTATTGCATTAGAATCAAATTTCTTTGGTGTACTACTATCAACTAGATCTAGCAGTTAGTGACCCAAAGGCAGCAACAGACCCACCAAGCCAAGGACAACAAACTGGAGCTGATGATCGTTTACTGAATCTTGTGACCACAAAGAGGAAGATGAAGATGAAGGAGGGAACATTTGATCTGAGGATGGAGCAAAGGCGGGATCAAGCATTGGGCCAATCACAGCATCATTATCATCATCTGGGTTTGGAGGGCTCGGGCTTGCTGGAATTATGGGCATTATTGACGTGGTTGTTGACTCACTCGGAGCTGTAGCGGGCAACTCCCGACTATGGCCAGGAGTGGGGAGAAGAGGTGAGATATCTGGTGAGAGATAATTATCTTGGTTGGATGCCGGCTGTAGAGCTGCTGGAGACCAGAAGATTTCGGTCGGAATTGTTGTAGAGCCATCGCTGGAAGTTTTGTAGGAAGAAGAGCTCTGGGATGTCCGGGCTGACGGCAGGGAAGCAGCCATATAACAGAGGATCATGAAGCAATGCCAAAAGGAAGACATGGCCAAGATAAACAACTTGATGATTGATTGATGAGATGATGGGTGAATGAATGACAATTGGTATAGAATATCCAAAGACAGTTTGGTATCAGCGGAGGGACGATGATTACAATGAGGAGAACTTTTAACGGGTACACGAAGTGGAGAGATACAGCCCCACCGAAATCCACACGCCAAGCTCCCATTGGAACCAAAAGAAGTAATAATTGAAACAATCGGGCGGTCATTGAGAAAGAAGGCAACTCTGTCATGAGTAGTAGGTGAGAAAAATGAGAACATGTTGGATTATATAAAGCGACCGAGATTGACGGAGGGCCAAAATCTTCAACTGTCCGTTGAGAAAGAATGAAGGTTAATGCGCAGCAGGCCAATACACTGCCAGATGGTAATCTTTTGTTACAGAAGTTAGAAACAATTTATTCTGCTTTTGGTTTAAGATTAGGTTTCCTCCTTACTGAAAACCTCCTGACAGAAATATGGAAACTGGTTGCAACTTTTCAATTTTCTTCACTTCTGAAGTTCTGATACCTTGTCTTTTGAAGTAATTTAGCACTTGATCAGCCTTTTTAATTAATCACGTAATCAATTCAAAACTTATAAGCTGCTAGTAATATGCTGGTTTTTCTTTTCTTTTTGCAGTCAAATGCTCTTCCACTGAATTATGGACCCGGTTTTTTTCTTTTTGAGTAGATATAATGATATGCTGGCTCTGCGAGTTGCGGCTAAAGCGAAACGTCCAAGTTAGCTCTGACCTAAATACCACAATAATGGCGTAAGCGAAAAATATGGTGGAACGTCATCCTCGACCATATTCAACCACAAGTACTCGAGCTTCTACTTGCGAAACCAAAATCCTAAAATCACTCTTGCGAAATATGACCTGCGATTGGTGCTAAAGTTGGTAGTGGTACTCAATGAAGCTTTTACAATCAAAAGAAATTATCATCCCAAAGTAGCTTACCCACCACTCGGGAAACGGGTATATATTATATAGGTTAGGATAAAAGAAAAGAGTATATATTTTATAGATATTGCTTCATGCTTTATAATGACGTGAGGGGTGCAGCAGATTTGGTAAACTAGAGACTTAAACGACTTCCTGCGAGCTCAAACTTAAAAAGACAAAAATTAGAAGGTCAACTATGTGACCTTTCTTCTACATCACTAAGAAATGTAACAGTGGGTGCAAGATTGAATTTGCAGCAGCGTTTCACATTAGGAGAGAGTAGAAACAAGTACTCATAACAGCAAACACTTGAATAGCTAGCATAAACGGCTTTATGCAGAAGAATAAAAAGCATGCACTATACAAAGAGTCAACTGAAAACTACAGCTACTACTGAGTAGCATCAAAGCGGTGATTGAACTCTATTTTTACCTGGAGAGCTCCACGGAGCACCGCCTCCCTGTTGCTTACAGTCCAAGAAAATCATCTACACCAGGGAAAGTATATATCAGTCACACTAAAAGAATGTCAGCCAAACTTCATTTCAGATAAAAGATGTGTGTGTGTGTATGAGGGGGGATAGAACTTGCATGGACACAAATAGGATCCAACCTTTAGAATAATTATCACGAGCGAGGAAGGCGACCCAGATCTATGGCAACAAGGGAAGCAGCATTTGAGATATCAGGATTCTCTGAAGAACTCTTCATCTCAGAAACCAGTCTTCTTAATTTGTTTATCTCAGCAGTAGATATGGATAAAATCACCCCATGTAACATAACCTGCCTACATGAATACCCAAGGGCATGGAGCATCCTTTTCACTATCATTGTCAAAACACCACCACCACTGCCACCACGTTTCCATGACTCCAAAATCACAGTAACCTTGGAAAGATTAGTTAAAAAACCAGTCGCAGCTTCCCTAGGGGCCACCTTGAGCAGCAAAACGACACACTCAGATGCTATGTCGGACACTGTGCTGTCACTGGAGGAGCCACCGCCAGAAGACAGCTCTAGCAGGACACCTACATTGCTACCAAAATCAGATATGTCCCTGATGCACTGCTGTTGATCAACCGAACAGGCAACAACTCAGAGGAATGTCCATCTGTTAACAGATTTGGTTCTTTTGAGTCGGTTGAGAAATTCTTGTTAAACATGGATCGTAACAGGAAAGCACGGCAAAGCTCCAATGTGGGTTCCATGAAATCATCCATTTCTCTTGCATTCACAAACTCCAAAAGGTTCCCGATTCTTCTGACTACTTTTAGCTGAGACAGGACCTTAGTCTCAAGCTCGGGAGCGGATGCCAGGGCCAAGCAGAGCTTTATGTTGCTGACATTGGCGCTGGAGAGATCACCGAGCAAGAATTCGAAGCACTGTTGTACTGTCTTCATGTTCAGAATATCAGGGATTTTGATGACATTTGACTCGATAAGCATGACGAGAAGCTTCTGGGCGTACATGGGGATAGGATCTTCATCCTTGATGAACAAGGGGTAGAGTGGGAGGAAATGGGTATTGGATAGGGACTTCAGCTCTGCTGCTGGTCTTGTAGTGGTGGTGTCTTCAAATGGTTCATTTAAGAATATGACCATCACATCGAATAGAATTTTCAAGCACAGGAATCTGGCATCCCCGTCTTTGTTGCCTTTGTAGAGAATAGAGAGACTGGGAAGGACTTCGTGGATGAGGATCTGAGATGTCTCAAGGACTACGGATTGCTCTTCTGTGATGGACTCAAGGACTCGTAAAAGAGTTATTTGAAAGTCGTCTCTGCCCTGAATAATAAAAAAATGCAGTTCTGTATCATCAATTATTTCTAACTGAAAGGATGAGAAATACTTTAATCTAAGATTATAAAATTAGTAATAAGAATCATACTAAATGGTGCTCACAGAGAGAAATCATGAGAGCAACGGTAACAAGTACATCCAAATATGTTGTCACAGAATGTCATGGTGATGGATACAAAAAATAGTGATCTGAAGTGTTACCTGAAATGGCAACTCTGCAAGTTTGACAAGATTTGTCAAATGCTGAAGAACTTGTCGGGTTGCCACTCTGCTCCTAAAGCATGAACTACCAAGAAGATGAAGAACTGCCGGAAACAAATGAATATTAGTCTTTGGAGAATTACGGGTAGTTAAGGTTGCACCATGTACATGATGACGCCTCCCTCCACCCACAATTTGCTGAATATCTCCAGTAATTGTATCCAGCAAGCTTGGCACAGTGGAGCTCACAATCTGAGCAAAGGCATCCAAACTCTGTTGTAAATAACCATCCTTTTCTCTAGCAAGTCTATCCACCACGGAAAGTAATCTACCACTACAGAAAAAATGGGACAACCATCTTTTGCCATTCTTGCAAAGTAACGCCACAAAAATAAGTGCCTTTCCACGCAGTACTTCACTTCCTTGCTCAAGGAGAGATACAAGACCTGGAAGCAGACTCTTATCCTCAATCAAAGGTACCATGTACCGACCAATATTCGTACATGTGTGGCTCCCAAGCATGGCCATGTTCAAGAGATTTAAGCTAATTTGCTGCTCCCGTGGACTGCCTTTAACAAGGGCATGTGCTATGTCCTTAAATGAAAGTCTTTCTACGATAGACTGGATAGTTGAAGGATTAAAACGGACCAGTCTGACCAAGCAAGATCCGGCAGTGAGTTTCATGTTTTCTTGCTTTCCTGGAGCTCTGAATATATAGCAAAGGTTGCTAATGACATCCTTGTTGGTGAACCGAGCAACCCATTGTGCACCTTGACTAAAGATATTTTCCATAGTTCTTAGAGCATAAAGTTGAGTTGTGTCATCCTCTCCCTTGCGGAGAACTGATGATACCAGTGAAATTAACGCATTAGGAACCTGCTTTGGATGTCCAATACAATCATATGGAGTTAAACAAATGACCCAAAGTCGGATAAAAAAAATCCATA
The DNA here is from genome assembly GCA_023374045.1 of Limonium bicolor. Classification (NCBI taxonomy): domain Eukaryota; kingdom Viridiplantae; phylum Streptophyta; class Magnoliopsida; order Caryophyllales; family Plumbaginaceae; genus Limonium; species Limonium bicolor. The sequence goes on along the minus strand of CM041777.1, from coordinate 29,614,397 downwards.
AACAAAAAAGTGCAAGCCTATTTTCTTGTCACTTTTGGAAGTGATAGGAGAGTTTGGTACTACCATTATAGAGACAGTACATAAGCTTTGGTCAACTGAGAGAGCTTTCAAGAATAGTTTCTTTTAATTTATGTTTCCATTATCTGTTCACTTATTTTTCACTAGAACAGTTGTTCCTGACAATTCACACCAAATTCACTCAAAGGAGCCTGACGCCAATGTACATTGGATGAGCCAGTAAAAAAAAGATATCAAGCAAATGAACATCACACTGCAATAACTCCAAATCATACAAGGTTTATAGTTCCAAACTTTCAGGGGCATGTTACCTGCCATCCAGACGCAGGTTGAACCTCCTTAGATTGAGGATTTGTGATGCCATTATCTCTAGGTTGTTCACTTTGGGAAGATACATAAAATAACAACTCGCCCAAGGCAGCCATAGAAAATCTCCTCACTTTATCCTGCTTGTCTCTGAGACCGTTGGCTAGGGCACCCAAAATCCCAGAACTTGCCAATTCATTTTCAATATAAACAGAATGCCGGATCAACAGTCCAATCAGTGAAGCAAGCTGAACTCGCAAGGCAGATGCTTTGGATTGACGTAGCATCTTAACCAAAACCAATGTTATTGGGCCATTAATTAGTATATTAGCTGCATCACGGTTGTTGCTCAAAGTTTCGAGGTATCTAATCACAAGCTGCTTATCTGAAGTAGAAGCATTTCCATTGAGCAGTGTTACAATCTTAGAGCTGAATGAATCTACTTGCTGGTTTGACATCTTCAAAAATTCAGATGCAGGCATGGCTGCAAAAGGAAGTGAAATGAAAGTGTCTGATGTCTTATCAGCTTTCCTGCCAGGCATTACTGGTCTGACTGAGAGGTCAGAGGGATGCCAAAGGACGCCAGAGAGGTCAGACGAAGAGCTTGAAGTATCGGGTTCTATGCCATGGTCTGGGTCTACCTCGCGCCCCTGGATTTGAGGACTAGCAGGAACTGAGAAGGTGTAGCATCACCATGATCCAAAGGATACATGCTCAAATGGTTCACACTCCTCTGTCAAGGCAGACACATCATTATGTTGGCATTTAACTCTCTCTCCGTCTCCATTTTGCTGATCGTTAGCTGGATCTGATATGTTTGTTTCAGGTGAACAAGCTGGGTTCTCTGTCGCCTCACATTCTTCACTTGGCTCTTCATCAAGGTTCTCAGTGAAATCAAGCTCCATATCTGTGTTCTCAATTTTGACTTCACTCTCTTTCTCTGCACCATTAGCCAAAGGCCGTCTATAATTTTCCTTTTCATTCTCCCGATGCAAATTTGACTTAGCAATCCTGGAGAGCCTGAGGATATTTACAGCTTTTGTAGCACTTGAAGGTTCTTGGAGATTGACATCTGCTGCTCTAGTAGGAGACTTTGCTTGAGCTCTACGCCCATTGCTTATGCCCTTTTGAGGTGTTCTACGCTCTCCTGCTCCTGGTATTAAATTCTCGTCTCGCTTGACATTAGTCCTTGATACCTTTTCCCGGAATCTAGGAGGAGTTTTGTTCTCAGAAGGTCGACGATCAACATTGCTTTCTGAGAGATATGGTTTGCGGGAAAGTGTCATCAGATTATCAAAAGCAGGATGTGAAGGCAAGGTTAGTTGCATGATCTCCTTTCTCCAAAAAGCATGTCCGCAGAGGTCAGACCACTTAATCCGCTCAACTGGGTCTTTAACCAAAAGAGAATTTATCAGATTTACAAATTGACGGTTTGGAGTCCCTGGAAGAGGTGGAGGTGGGTCTGAAAGAATGGATCTGGCCAGCTGGGTGAATTCTCTACCCACAAATGGAGGTCTCCCAGCATAACATTCATACAATACACAGCCAAGGGCCCAGAGATCAGATGCATATGAATGGAACCCCCCGTCTTGAAAAAGTTCTGGAGCCATGTAACTCGGAGTTCCACGCTTTCCTTGAGACAGCTGATGAAATGAAACATGAGGAATACAAGATTACACCATGAGAGTATATACATCTTCAAAACTTTCTTTGTAGGTCAATAGATCTATTACAGGAATTAGTTTGTATCGTAAAGCCTTCAACATAAAGAATATATACCGCGGAAGATGAAGTTTTAGATGTCTCAGTCAACTTCTTTGCCAATCCAAAATGACACAGCTGTCCACACAACATACGAGAAGTCAATATCATCAGTTAAATGCAGGCTGATAGAGTAAGAAACTATGTAAGTACCTTGATGCGTCCATTCTCATCAAGCAAGACATTTGATGGTTTTAAATCACAATAAATAATTCCATTTGAGTGTAGGAACCTGAAAAGTATCACCAAAATATTAATGGACATAAGACAAGCGGCAAGCCATAACAATAATTTGATGAAAAGGCTGAAAACTAAGTTTACATACTGCAACGCTATGGCCAGATCATATGCAAAATCATGAATGGAATCCTCCGGAAGCTGGCGATCCTGCAATCAATCATCAAATAAAAGATCAAGTGATTGAACTGATCAAAGATTCAAAAACACATCAATCTTTTAGTTATGCGCATCTTCCTGGAGTTTTCAAGAAATAGTGGTTACTTTACAACCCAGAAATGTAACCAGTTTCAAAATATATTCCTGCAACTGTTAGACATAACATAAGGGAGAGCCCGCACTCAAAATGAAATCAGTATTCAATAAGACCTATATACAAATTTCTTGAATCAGGCATGAGAACGCAAAGAAAAAGCAGTAAGAAGTCACACATGGGTCATATGATGGAGGGCAATAGAAGAAAAAAACTACTCCCAGCATTCAGGAATCTTTTATTACAGATCAACAGATGAAAAATGATACTCCCTTTTTTTTTCCAAATAGATGATGTTTTAGCTCTAAGCACAAGAATTAAGGAGGGAAATGTCATAATATTATGTCCTCATTGGGAATTGAAATAATTTGAAAAGTAGAGTTGAAAGATAAAAGATGATAGATAGAATTGGAAAGTAGATGACAAAAATGCTAGAACATTTTATATTTTGAAAATAGTGAAAAGATCCGAAAAAATCATCTATTGAAAACATGAGGGAGTAATAAAAAAGGGAGATATGCTAGCACATCATTTTGAGTTTGTACCTGTCTCAGCAGGGAATATAGCTCTCCTCCAACACAATACTCCAACACCAGCCACAAGTGTGCTGAAGTTTCATACCTGTTGACAGCAATTGCACAGAAAATCAAATTTGATTCAGAGTGAGATGAATATCGCAGCTCAAAGTTGACTGATAATCATGTCAGATCATGTACCACGCATGAAATTTCAGCACATTTGGGTGGTCCAGCGAATGCAGAACCCTGACCTGCATTGAAGATACATAGTTAAAGTAGGTCCATAAGAATTGTAGTTAGTGTATCATCCCATGCAGGGAACACAATGGAGAGGGCACTTTTTCATACGTAAAACACTCTGGAATATCCAACCGATTCAAGGATTTAGGCATAGGAAAGAACAAATAAAAAATTCTGAGATGGCAATCTGACGTTTTACTAGAAGTTCACCAGATTCAACAAGACCACCAGAGTCAACAAGTGTCAGTGTAAATGATTGAGACCATTTATCTGGCATGCTAGCTGAAAGAATCAAAGCAAACGTACTTCTTGAAGAACCTTGCTCCTTTGAGACTTATCAACGCTCTTAATCGCAAAATACTGTATCGTCCTCTTCATCCTCGCTTTGTAAACCGTCTGCATCGGACATTTTTGTTTTGAAGAAAAAAGAAAGAAGACCTTGAGATGAGTAGCTAGATTAAATCAGATGATAGTATAGGTACTTCGCGTATAGATGAACTAAGCGAAGAAAGGTAACATAAACATCTGCACCTTTCTTCTGCGAATTCACAGGTAAAACAAATTTTGAAGCTCAAGCAAGTAAAATCAAATGAAATCGCGTAGACAGGGAAATGTATCTCTTACCGAAAATTTACCCCGGCCAATGGGATCCGGGTATATGTGATAATTGTTCATTATTCTTTTGCTGTGTCCCTGGAAGTTTCAAAGAAATGCAAAGGTTGTGCGCCTGAAGGTTCAGATTGCTCGCCTCACTAGATGAATTCAGAGAAACCGGAGCCACGGAAAGGGAACTTCATGAACTCTTGAGAGAAACCTGATTCTTCGTTAGGGTTTTGACCTTCGAAGGACTCCTGTACTGTTTGAATCTGTATCTGTCGATAATGTGGTGTGGCTAGGACGGGTTCAGGAAGAAAGTAAGGGAGAGATGGATGATAATTCAAATTTTTGCTTTACTCGGTGCTGGCAGTGTAAGACTCGGGGGATAGTGTGTCAGGGACCGATGACCTGCAAGCGGGAAAATGACGACCAAAAATCAAAGTATCTAGTGCGGGCAAGAAGTTTGAACTGACTAATAATGACTCTCTTAATCTCTTTTTGCTAAGTTGTTTTTATTTTAATTATTTGTAGAGAAATTTGTAATGTAAAATGTCACTAAAATTAAAAGAGTTGTGAAATGTCATTATATTTGAGTTTTACTTCACAAAATTTTTATAGTAGTACGGTGCAGCAGGAAAATAAATATTTATAGTAGCTAACAAATTAGTTTGAAAGTTTAATATATAATTTGGGTATTATAAACTTCAAAAAATAAAGTAATATACCAAAAAATTAGAGTAAATTACTCAGAACCCCCTTGAGGATTTGGAATATTACAATTAACCCCCTTGTGTTTATCATAATTACTGGTAACCACCTCAAGGTTAAGGTATCTTTGACTACGAGCCCCCAAATTATATCTTTGTTATTAGGAAGTTAACTACGTGTTTACATATCAGCTTAATCACATAAATAATGTCAAACTGGACAAAAAACACTACTTAATCTGTGTTTTTATTTTCCTAAAAATGTCAACCTTGCCTCGAAAATGCATCAAAAGTAGGATGAGAGATAGTTAGTTGATGTTGATTAAGCAGTTTTGTTGTCCGGCATGACATTATTTATGTGATTAAGTTGATAGATCAACACGTAGTTAACTTTTTAATAACAAAGTTATAGTTTGGGGGCTCGTAGTCAAAGATACCTTAACCTTGAGGTGGTTACCAATAATTATGATAAACACAAGGGGGTTAACTGTAATATCCTAAATCCTCAAGGGGGTTCTGAGTAATTTACTCAAAAAATTATAAATAGTTTATAAATTAAAAAAAATTATTACTAATAATATCATAAAATGTTGATAAATATTTTAGAAAAACACTAAGTACCATAAGTAAAAACCAAAATATGAAAATTAGTTTATTGAGAAAAAATATCACTATATTTTTACTAATACATGAAACTCCAACAATCAATTGAATAATTTATTAGTTATTAGTTGTAAAGAAAAATGAAGAAAATTTAAATCACTTTATTTGAGTTTGAAAACTTTTCAACAATTTTGAATTTTTTTATATAAGTAAGGAAGAAAGCTGATGAGTTAGAGAAAGTAAAATTGTTTCTTTAAACAATTATTCTATATTATGGTATTAGTAAACTTATTTAAATATTGTAAAAATATTTTAATTATTTAATGATATTTTGTATAAACTTTAGGAAAATCTCAGCCTTAAGGTTTTAGTGAATTCTATCAAATACTCTTACATGTTGCAACTTATTACAAAATACTTTCAACTTTTCATTTTAATTACGAAATAACCTTCCATTTAAATTCTAACATGGTATATTTTCAATATTTCCATTTATGCATCGCACTACATGCCCCGGCAATAACTCATGGTATATAGTCAAACTTTTTTCAAATGTATAAAAATACGGAACGGAGATCCTAGCTCTTGCGCTAGGGTATAACATGGAGTCTGTCACTTGTCAACATTTGATTGGGTAATAAAATAAAGGAACAAAAAGAAGAATGGTCACACGCTCGTGGGAAGTTTTGGGGGTAGGAGAGAGAAGACTACTTTTTTTCAAAATGTTACTCACAAAATATAAGTGCAAAAATTAAAAAAAAAATTATACCATTGTTCATCATTTTTTGTGCTCTTCTTTTTTTTATCAATAACCGAGAAAAAGACCCTACATAAACAATTAGTCAACCTCACCGAGATCCAAAGGACTCTTCATGTTCAGATATTGTAAACAAATAGGAGGGCTAGCCAAGAGATGGCAACCTCTCTCACTATCTAAAGCAAGCTTTGCTAGACTATCAGCCAGCCGGTTTTTGTCTCTACGAACATTCCTAATTTGACAACTGCTAAACTTGATGACCAACATAGAGCAAGCCCTTCCCAGGTTCGCCAGCGGGTGCGACTTATTTCTTGAGTCCAGCACCAACCTCACAGCTTCCACACAGTCGGATTCCTTAAAGATATTCTGAATGTTCTTGCTCAGCGCTAGAGAGAGACTATCATAGATTCCCCAAAAGCTCAGCCTCAACAACACTCACAATATCCATCTGGTGTAAAAACCCAAAGATCCAAGCTCTAGAAGAATCTCTACAGAGACCACCAGTAGCAGCCTTACCATCAGCCGCCTTGGATGCATCACAATTCATCTTCATGAAATAAGCAAGAGGCGGACTCCAGCCTTCTGCTGTTGACAGAGTTTCATGCAAACCACCTGATAGAGCTGGAGGACTGCTGATGGAAAGAAACACTACAAGCCAATAAACTAAGAGGTAAGTAGCATCCATTAATATTATTGTGAAGTTTAGAATTTTGCCAAAACCATAGTGAATGACAAGTAGTCGCGAACACCTGCGGCCAACTAGCCTCAGTAAAGAAATTAAATCGGTAATTACTCCTTAAGTTCACGGCAAACCATTCTCCAATGGGGATATTCATCAGACTACCGGGGTATAAATTCTCACCCCCATGAGATCTCCATACCATTATCCTAACACCATAATTCCTTAACACATGCTCGATGTCTTCCCTGTCTCCACATGCACTACATAGGTTATTAGCAATCAGATTCCGGAGCAACCCAGAGAAAAGTTTTAATCTTTTCCGGGACTCTTTGTTTCCAAATCCTCTTCCAAAGTTCACCAGCAGGCTCTTCTACACCCGCAATTCTATGATAAGCAGACAAGATTGTGAGAGGACCAGCCTTGTTATCCATCCAACAGATAGAATCCTCAACGCTAGAATCAAAAATAGTTTTACTAGCCGACATATTCAGCAACAGAGGGGGAAGAAGATTGGACAACGCATCCCAGTTCCAGCTCTGCCCTGGAATCCAAAACTGAAAGACAGTACTAGAAGGATCAAAACTAGCCCCTGGACAAATGGACTGAGAAAGAGGAATAGAGAGTCAAGCCAAATATCAGACCAAAACCTGATAGTTTTCCCGTCCCCTAGTCACCATCTAGATCCCAATTGAATGATCCCCTTGCAATAAACAATATTTTTCCATGTTCGAGAAGCACTTCTGCATTCAGGCGTGCGGTATTTACTCATAAGAACTTTACCACACAAGCTATCTAGATTAGATAAAAGTCTCCAGTTAATTTTGCTTGGCATGCTTTATTCACTATATCAAGCTTTCTCATACCAAGACCTCTCAAGTATTTTGGTTTACAAATCACTTCCTAGGAGACTGTGTGTAGTTTCCTTTCGTCTTCTCTATGCCCCCAAAGAAAGCTTCTACTCATCTTTTCCAGTGAGTAACAAACACTTACGGGGAGTTTCTAAGACATCATATGAAAGATCGGAACTGAAGCTAAAACATATTTAGTCAGAGTAAGGCACCCCATAAAGTATAAAGACGTAGCTTTCCAACCAGAGATCCTTTTTCTGGTCTTATCCACCAAGTCCTTAAAAGTAACAGGGGAAGAATCATGAAACAGATTGATACCCAGATACTTCCCAAAATTATCCGCCACTGGTATCCCAACAGTAGTGTTAATCTCAACTTTATATTCTGGACTCACATTCTTTGAAAAATAGAATCCTAGATTTCACAAGGCTAACCCTCTCGCCAAAAACCTCACAAAAGACATCTAAAGTCTGCTTCATGGTGTAAATGTTATCCTTTGAAGCAGTCCCCATAAGAATTAGGTCATCACGAAAAACAGATGAGATAAAAAGTGGACCCCTACGACTAAGTTTAATTGGTTTCCACTAGTTATTCTGTACCAAGATCTCAATTAGATGAGAGAGCCTTTCCATACATAAAACAAAAAGGTATGGAGACAAGGGATCACCTTGCCTCGGCCCTTTAGTCGGAGAAAAAGATTCAGACTGACATCTATTCCAAATAATCAGCATATTTACTGACTCCACACAGGTTATAATGAGATTAGAAAGGCCACGGGGAAGTTTGAGACAGGTGAGGGTATCTCGGATGAAGTTCCAAAAAAGTTTATCATAAGCCTTCTCAAGATCAATCTTAACCACAACCCACCCATGCTTACTCTTAGTCTTTCTCATCGAATGCAAGACCTCTTGCATGACCACGTGGTTGTCCTAAATGTGTCTACTAGGAACAAAACTACACTATAGGGGAGAGACCACATCAAGGAGAAACTCCTTGAGTCTATTCGCTAAGATTTTAGTAACAATCTTATAAGACACAATGGAAAGAGCAATGAGTCTAATTTGCTTAATGGAGGTAGGAGAAGACACTTTCAGAATCAAACTATCCAATTTAGCATTCAAGATCGAGTCTACCTTAGCAGAGGAAAAAGTTCCCTTGACCAATTCGTACACATTCCCTTTAATTAAGCTACAATGATTCTTGAAAAACCAAGCATGGAATCCATCCGGACCAGGGGCCTTAAACGGGCCATATACTTGACAACATTATCAATCTCCAAATGTGTAGACAAAAAAAGCACAAGCCCTCAGCTTCTCTCCTCACTCATAGGGGGGAATAGGTGAGCCATTTTATATTGAACGTTAGGTGGATCCTGCCGGTATAAAGTAGAAAAGAACTTTACTGCCAGCTGCATCAGATTCGCATCCCTTCTATCCAATTCCCATCGTCGTCACTACCTCGCTAGTACGAGGGGTATGGGTTATCATGCTCACGAAGCTGACCCCCTCGGATGGGGAATGGTTTTAGTGTGCAGGTAACTGAAGAGGATATGGTCAAGGTAAGAGACGGTGGCCACATTGGACTGCTAGTAGTGGAATGTAAAGGAGTACTAAGTAGTACTCCCCTGTACCTAGGAAGTAAGTAGTGTGTGAGGGATGGGTAGTAGTTAGACTCTTAATGAGTACATAGGAAATGGAAGAAAAGAATAATGATGTTGTATTTGGAACTTAGTACTCGGTTATGTACATGGATCGTGTAGTATTGTAATGGGAGTAACGTGTTGAATGGAGCATAGCAGTACGTGAGTAGTAAACGGAGTATGTATTATGTATATGTGTAGTACTCGGGATTCGGTCCATCAGACAGATGCTGTATGTAGTTAGTAGCCTTGGTAGTCACGTGGGGGCTAACGGCATGTATCACCCGACGTGAGTAAAGTATGATCCGCTGCGGAGAGTACGAATTGTATATAAGGAGTGGATGGTAATGACAGTATTAGAGGTAGGGGTGTTACAAATGCTCTATATACTGGGTATGAACGTTGTGCGTGTATATATATGAACTATTGTCTATCCCTTTTTTTACGAAATATGAAACATGTGTTGTTATATAAAGAAGAATATAAGAGGCTAAAACTAAACAAAATTTTGAATTTAAAAATCAGCAAACTAGAAATAAGGAATAAAAGAAAAATAAAAACCTTTATTTTTAATAAATAAAAGGTTAACAATATTTTAAAACTAAAGAAAAATACATCAACTAGTAAAAATTAAATCTGAAAACAATTAAGGAAGATGCTAACAACAATTTCTTTGTTGTGTTTTTTCAGTAATCACATTTAAAAAAATGTGGGAAATAAGGAAAATAAAATCAGTAAAAAAGAGTTATTTGTTGTTTTATTTTACGATAATAATGAAAACAACTAGTTGAGAGAAAAAAAATTAAGCAAAAGAAAGGTAAATAATTATTCACGCATCTTCTATATAAGCCTTAACATATTGCTACTAGACTAGCTATCACATATGCCACCTTTCAGTTTTCACGGTATCACAACTCACATTCCTAGAGAACTTCTTTTTCCGCTTCAATGAGGGAAAGATTTTGGGGATAACATTTACCAAAACATATCCATGACGCATCTTGTTTTGAAGAGCACGAAAAATACTTAACTATCTTACCGGTAAAGTTCTCTCCCTAAAGTTTTCTCTCCTTTGAACTGTCACTAAGAACGTCTCTCTCCCGTGACATCGTATACTGAGTGCTCCTTCGGCCGCCCCTGGCGGCTAACTTTTTCTCTATTAATTCCTTTTCCTTTGGTGAGATTTTATCCCCGATTTCTTTCTATCTTCTCTACTCGACATGGAATTTCAATTCTCCACTGGGAAAGACGATGATGGGACCGTTTTTAGGCTGATGAAAAAGAAAAGAACTGCCTCAGATTATAAGACTATTAAGGGTACTAGCCCAGGAGGTTTTGGGGATATCTCAGATAAATTGGCCAGATGTACAAAGATTCATATCGGGAGGCCTTAGTGAAGGGTAACACTAACCTAGACGAGGTATCGGAGGATGAGATTTCTGATTTAGAGGGGATAGACTTGTTGAAGAAGATGGTCCGGAGGATCCTCTTTGCTCAACCATCACTTTCCCAAAAGTGTTGTTTGGAGCATCAAGAGGGAGTGGAGGACGACAATTATCATCAAGCTCCTTGGAAAATCTTTCCTGTTCCAGGTTCTTGATGAGAGATAAATTCAGAGATGGAAGATTAAAGGAAGATTAGATCTATCTGCTATTGGTAATGGTTACTTTACTACAAAGTTTGAAAACAAGGAGGCTAGGGACCATGTCCTTTACGGTGGCCCTTGGTAATCTGACCACTATCTTACGGTGAAGAGATGGAGCCAAGATTTTGACACCACTTTGGAGGCTCTAGCTAACCTTGATGTCTAGATTGGTTCCCCAATCTGAAGCTTGAGTATTTCAGTGAAGCTTGCCTCAATATTATTGGAAGCAAGGTTGGGATGGTCCGCAAGATTGACCTGGCTCGGTCAAATTTTGGAAGCGCGGTTAACGGGAGGGTTTGTGACAGTATTGATCTGTCGAAGCCGATGATTAGGAAATTCAGATACAAAGAAGGGATCTAGCGTATCCTTTATGAGGGAGTTCATCAGATCTGTTTTCACTGTGGTCGTTTTAGGATGACAATTTTAAATAGATATCCGCTAACCTGATCCACCTGATTTAAATAAACGGATGAAAACCCGAAATAAACGGATGACGGATCGGGTGACGGATGATCGAGTACGGATAGGGTCGGGTGATGGATGAAGTTTTTCCATCCGTCACCCGATCCCATTCGTTTATCACCCAACCTGTCATCAGTTTAAAGTTTACACCTTGTTTTATTTTAAGTAACCAAGCAAACTTTATACAAAAAAAAGTTGTAACCTTATTATTTACGTTCAATTTGGTTGGCTCTCTCATACAACGTAAAATCATGTTAATTTCTTATTGATATTGGTGGAATTTGATTATATTGAGTAAAGTTACTTAAAATACAAAGAATTTTACCTTTAGCAATGCATTTTTTTTTATATTCATTACTCTACTAAAAAATTATTGTTTATGATATAGAAATGACCCTTATCACCTGATCCACCCGAATCACCCGCGGATGACAGGTGGACGGATGATGGATGAAGAATAAATGGGTGACGAATGGACGGATGATGCATGATCTATCCGGGGTGACGGATGCGGGTGATGCATCACCCGACCCGAACCTATCCATTGACATTCCTAGACTCATTTGGACACCAGAAAAAAAAGTGTCCTAAATTAGAAGATGAGTCTGCCCACTAAACATTGGAGGTTTTAGAGTGGGTTCAACCTGCTCCCCAAGAGTCTCAGCCACAAGTGATTGACAATTTGGGCCATGAATGAAGGTTAGTAGGAAAAAGAGGATGCCACCGAAATTGACTGTTCCTATTCCCTGTGCTGCTGAAGTAAAGGACAACAACAAGATGAAAGGTTAAGGAAGTCGTGGGTGGTAGTCAGGTGAAGAAAGTCTCATCATGGGGCAACACATTTGAAATTTTGGCCCAAACTTTGACAATGGACCTTGTACCTATAGAAGGTGACCCTCTGGTCAATGATGGGGAGGGAATAATAGAAGGGCCTGATGCGAATAGTCATATTGCCTGGTCTTCTCGGGATGATTGCTTGGGCAGTGGGTGTCTTCAAACGAGTATGCCTATGGAGTCTAGGAGAAAAGAGGACCAGTCACGATGTTTTTCTAATAGCAAGGATCGTATGCGAGATTCTCCTAATCTAGGCCAGGAAGGTGAGCAGGATGGCATAAATCGACGGGATAAGTCTCCCCAAGTGGGACTGCAAGATGCTTACCCCCTGTGTGATCTGTGAATCCGATGGGGGGATCTGCCATGTGAAAATAGAGGTTTGTGACCTCTCTGCTTTGGACTTACTTATTGGTTTTTTTAATGGATTTCAGCACCAGAATTTTGTCCTGGAATGTGCAAGGAGCTACCAAAAGGAGCTTCATCCCTTTATCAAAAATTTGATTCTTGCTCATAACCCTTTGTTACTATTTCTATGTGAACCGAGAGTGAGTGGTTCAATTGCTGATGGTATTTGTGCAAAAATTGGGTTTGATAATCAGTTTCAGGTCGATGTCCATGGTTTTTAATGGGGGATTTGGCTGTTTTGGAACAACCTGTGTGATGTCTGCATTCTATCTCATGATGACCAATATATCATTCTCGGGTTTCAATTGGGTCTGTGACTTTCTGTTTGAGTACAGTGTATGCTAAACCATATGATTCTGGAAGAGTTAACCTATGGCGAACTCTCTCTTTGCTACACCCTAGAAATGGTGAACCTTGGATCATTACTGGGGATTTCAATTATATCTTTTTCTTGGAAGAAAAAAAGGGGGTGTTAGGACTTTAAACAAAGGCAGTAAAGCTAAGATTGATTGGGTTCAATGTAATTGTCTGATGGATCTTCCTATGAAAGGAAATTGTTTCACCTGGTCTGATGGTTTGATCTTCGTCAAGTTGGACAGGTCCCTTGTATCTTGTAATTGGTTTGATACTTTTCCTTATAGCTGGGTCTGGATCCTGTCCCGGTTAAGCTCAGATCATTCTTCAATTTTGTCTGTCTTCCAGAGGAGTTTATTGATGGAGCCAGAGACTAAACCTTTTAGATTTCAAGTTGCCTAGGCCACACACCCGAATTACGACCAGGACTGTCTCTACCAATTGGATCCCTGGTGTAACACCCCAACTAACAGCGACACACTTAACAACAAATTGCAGCGGAAAACATAACTCATCACATTACTTAACTCATTGGTGTTACACGCCGTTAACCACCCATGTGGCTAACAAGGCTAATACATATACATTGTATCGGTCTGATGGACCAGATTCCCGAGCAACTACACATTACAATCTCTTTCCATTTTCAACAATCATTACACATTTACATCCCAAACGTATCGTGTATTTACAAACTGATGCCGATGACAGTTTCGGTTACTTACCCTACAAACACATACGCAATGAAATAACTACCCATGTACAAACAACTACCCCGTCCTACTCTCGAACGACTTCCAGCTCCTTGTACCTGAAATGGAAAGAAAGGGTGGCCCCCTAGGGGGCTCAGCACCTTTGCTGGTATGGTAATCGTGCAGCCCGCATGCTACCGGGCCATGCACAACTAATTGTCATCTAAACATGTGGTTGATTATATTTAAATCATGCATGAAAAACTATAAACACATAAACACATTGCATACCCACAACAATGGGGTTCAACAAATCAATCAACACAATAAAACTCGTTAGATCACTCATTGTGTTCTTTAACCCTGAGGGTCTCCTTTAATGAAGCTAATTCTTTGTTAGACGACACTTACCCATTAGTCGGGTTATACTAAAATTCCTCTTATCATGACCTGGGATTGATACCCATGATCCCATACTCCACATAACAACTCATATTACATTTTAACGTACATACAACATAACTTGGAGAGGGTCACGTGAGGACATGTACTGTAATACCCCCATCCCACATTGGGATTTGAGGAGTAATGTGAATGGTTTATAAGGATACATATGGGTTGACTACAACAACAAGGCCTTCCACTTTTAATCCTAAGTGAGGATTGAGGGCCTAAAGTGGCTAGTTTTCAAGCCCAAATGGCTGGGAGATAGGTGTTGGACAGTTACCCATATGGGGTGTTACAAATGGTATCAGAGCTAACTCGGGACCGTGTTGGGATGATCTATCCGACACCTACCGTGGAGGTCCATGGGACTTGGATGTTAGACTTGCGACGAGGACGTCGCGTTCTTTGAGTGGGGGAGTATGTAATACCCCCATCCCACATTGGGATTTGAGGAGTAATGTGAATGGTTTATAAGGATACATATGGGTTGACTACAGTAACAAGGTCTTCCACTTTTAAGCCCAAGTGAGGATTGAGGGCCTAAAGTGGCTAGTTTTCAAGCCCAAATGGCTTGGGAGATAGGTTGTTGGACAGTTACCCATACCCCCATCCCACATCGGGATATGAGTAGTATTATGAGTTCCTTATATGCAAACATATGGGTTGACTACAACAACAAGGCCTTCCACTTTTAAGCCCAAGTGAGGATTGAGGGCCTAAAGTGGCTAGTTTTCAAGCCTGAATGGTTTGAGAGCTAGGTTGTTGGACAGTTACCCATATGGGGTGTTACAAATGGTATCAGAGCTGACTCGGGACCGTGTTGGGATGATCTACCCGACACCTACCGAGGAGGTCCATGGGACTTGGATGTTAGGCTTGCGACGAGGACGTCGCGTTCTTGAGTGGGGGAGTATGTAATACCCCCATCCCACATTGAGAGAGTAATGTGAATGGTTTATAAGGATACATATGGGTTGACTACAGCAACAAGGTCTTCCACTTTTAAGCCCAAGTGAGGATTGAGGGCCTAAAGTGGCTAGTTTTCAAGCCCAAATGGCTTGGGAGATAGGTTGTTGGACAGTTACCCATATGGGGTGTTACACGTACCCCGTAATGTGAGTTAGTAATCTCATTCGAGCCTAGAGAATCTTTTTATTCCCATGATAAGCTCGTTATATAATAACTTATTATTCTACATAGAGAACACGTGTCACTTATGATGCGCCGGAAATACTTAGTTCCGAACGCACCGTACACATTAACTTTACTGAGATGTGTTAGTCTCAATATAGTACCGAACACACCGTACATGTCCCCCGGTACCGACGTGAGTCAGTGGAAGCCTTGGTTAAGCTTGAGGGTGATTGAAGACCAAGAAGGAAATCAACCATAACAGAGAGAGTTAAAGAAACTGTATACATCAACTCCCAAACAACACGCGCGACCGGAACACTCCGGATTCCTCACCCCCCATAATATATATATATATATATATAACAGTTAAGAGCTCCATTATGGAACCTATCACATCCATACACCATATGGTGTTACAACCGGGTTAAACACACAAGGGAGGTAAACATACCTACACGCACAAACAACACACAACTAACTCACGCATATCCGTGGTTAGAACGTTCCCATGGTTTGGGTCGTTAAATCCAAATACCGATCTCTTATGTGATCCTAGGTTTGGTTAGCTATGGTTTAACACTTTCGAGGTTAAACGGTATCGGAACTAAACACGCCACATAAATGAATTACCGTAAACTCATTACATGTTTTTATCTTATAAGGTGGCAAACATTCAGAAAAAACACATTGGCATACAAGCCGGTGTAATCCGGTAGGACACGGTTGCAAGAAAACCATACCTGTCACCAAGGTCCACTCTATTGTGCCCTCTTATGTTCCTCGAACAATTCTCGAACAACTGGTAACATTACAATTGTTTCATTAACATCAGGGTAATATAATGGTTTAACGTCTAATGCCCATAATTAACCCCGTTAACTAGTTAAAAAACTTCACCCTTTTAAACTTGTTTTACTTTCACATTTTACTACAAACTTTTCACCCACTTAATTGTCCTTATAACTCACCTAACATGTCTTAAACAACCTTATAACATCATTACCTACCCATCCCCATCATTTTCAAACCTTAAATAACATTTTTAGAGTGGTCCGGGACTTGGTACTTACCTTAAGTCCCGGACCAATACATTAGAAAACTCTCGGGTGATTTTACAGGGTGGTCCGGGACTTTGTACTGACCCAAGTCCCGGACCAAGGCATTTGTGCAACTCTCGGCCCTTTTTTGTGTATGGTCTGGGACTTTACCCTAGAACCAAGTCCCGGACCAAAGCTACAGAATTGTATTATTAACATTTTCAAGCT
The DNA here is from genome assembly GCA_023374045.1 of Limonium bicolor. Lineage (NCBI taxonomy): Eukaryota > Viridiplantae > Streptophyta > Magnoliopsida > Caryophyllales > Plumbaginaceae > Limonium > Limonium bicolor. The sequence goes on along the minus strand of CM041777.1, from coordinate 29,597,993 downwards.
TTGTTCAACTTGTTCTCTTCACCCATTGTTTACCCAAACTTCATGCATGTACTTAGGCATATCCTAATACCAAATATCACTTTGAACCTCCTTAAAACATTGTCCAAACTTGTTATCCAATTCCTTATAACATCTCTTATACTTGTAATATTTTCCTTAAGTTTTCTAAGTGGCAGTTCTTGCCTATAACTCCAACTAACCAAAATGTTACCTTACAACCATTACCACCACTCCCAAAGGTATTATTTCTCACATACACCTCCCATACACAAACTCCTTCTATTTTCCACTAGTACACACTTAGATCTTCACAAGGCATTATTTTTCCTTTATTTACCAAAACTTGCACAAGACTTAACACTTATCAAAATAACTTTGGTGTGTTTAAAACACCAATTTGATCTCTAAATCCTCCGAGACAATATCTAAGTCATCCTAACACTTAAGAACACCTTTATTCGTTTCCTTTCACCATTTAACACTTAACAATTCCTAGTACAATCTAGGTCATAAGATCTCATTAGAACACATAAACTCCTTTTTTTATCAACTAATTTTTTCCATAGTTTCTCTTGTATCACCTTACACCAAACACATAGTTTTCCTCTTTTATACAATCCAAGAACACTCAATTCCTTAATACACATCCTTACACACAAACATATGGTTTTTCACCCTTTAACCATCAAAGGCATTCATCTTCACAAGAAATGTTCTTTACGCACAACTAAACCTTTAAACTACACTACATCACAATATAGTGCATAACCTTAAATTGCTTGGCACTTAGGCCCTTAAATAACATGGCTCTTAGGCCCTTAAATTGCATTAAACTTAAACACTGAATTTCCACATTTAAATGCCTTCAACCTGCAATTACACACAACAATGCTCCCATGTCCTTTTAGTCCACCTTGTGGATAGTTCTCTAGCTCATTTCCCATTGGCTCTTTAGGTTATTATTAAGCAAATATAGCTCAATTCCCTAGTACACAAAACTACATTAAGAGAGATCATTTACCTCTCTGTTTTCCAAGTTTTCTCACTTATTTTCTCTTGTTCTTTCTTGACTGAAAATCGGCAAGGGGCTTTATCACTTGTCAATCTTCTAACCAATATACATATAAGGGTAATGAGCATTAAGTTTCATACTTAAACTCACATATAAACCCTAAATTTACAAAAGTGTTTTAAACACTTAAAATATAAGTTTACCTTGGAATTTGAAAGAGAACTTGAATAAGTAACAAGAGAGGACTCCTTCTAGTCCATTGAAGTTTGAAATGAGGCTATGAAAGATCAAAAGAACACACCATCAATGGGTGATTCTCGGTCATAGATAAAAACAAGGGGAAATGAAGTTTTTCTTTGGTTTTCCTTACCTTGAAGCGAAAGGAGAATGACAAGGCATGAAAAGATGAGCTCAAGCTGCTTAAATGGTGATTCTCCATGGCACTGAATTGGAGTTCTTGGAGATTTGAAAATATAGGAATGTAGAGCTTACTCTAACTAAGACAACGGTAGTCTCGGAATTAATTCGGAGCTTGGAGCCATGAGTTACAAGCATTCAAAGATGGAGAATTGTGTTTTGCTGTAGCAAAACGTTTTTGAGAAGGGAGGAGGAGGTTGGAGACGGTGGGAATCAGGAAGGAAAGAAGAGAATGAGGTGAGAGAGTACACTTTGAAGATATTTATGTTATAAAGCAAAAGTAACCTTTTTACTTACTTTTTCTTTCTTTCTTTAACTAACTAATAAATGGTGGTGACTCACCACATAGAAAACCAGACCCCTTATTATAAGGTATTTCATGGTCTTTGTTGACCATTTATTGACTTATATTGACTTATGTCTTAAACTAGCACTATTTGAGCACTATTCACAAATTAAGGCACATAATTGTGAAATTTTGATTTCCCATTGATTTAGACTTCCTAATGTGATACTAAGTGGTAAACATGTTGATTTAAGAGTAATGATGGGCATTTAGCCACTCAAAACTCATTTCCAAGACAATTTTTCAAAAATGTGCTTTAAGACTCCTTAAAGCACATTTTGTATTTAACTTGTTTTCAAGATTGGTTCTCTTTAGTAATTGATTTAACATGTTAATTAACATGTAAATAAGGTATAGGAATGACCTTTAGGTCTTATACAAGGTTACACCAAGTCTAGAGCAAGTATTTGCTTAAATTGACTTTATGGTGTTTTCTTGGTTTTGTTGGTTTAAATCGTCTACCAATGTTTCCTAAGGACTTAATTAGCCTTATCAAATAATAATTTCATGTTATTAAGTCTTGGTAGGCTCTTTGGGTCCTAACCAAGTTCATTCCAAGCTTAGAGCATGTTTTTGCTCAAATTGTCTTTATGGTACTTTATTGTTTTTACTATGGTTTAAATTGTTCACTAATGTTTCTAAGGAACTTTTTAGCCTTTAATATACCATAGTTTAATAGTTAAACAACATATCAAGGTTTGGGGTATTTCACTTGTGAGCAGCCTCTCTAAAATCTAGAGCAGTTGCAAGATGCTATGTCTCTGTGGAACAAAATGAATTTTGGTAATATTTTCAGAATTTAAAAAGTCTTTTGGCTCGGCTCACTGGAATTAAGAAATCTTTGGAAAAGAAGCAGATCCCCTTTCTCAGAAACCTTGAAAAGAGAATTGTGGGTGATCTTGAAACCATGATGATTCAGGAGGAGATTTTTTGGTTTCAGAAGTCCAAGGATAAATGGCTTCAGTTTGGGGATAGGAATACTAGCTACTTCCATAGAAAAACTATGCTTAGAAGAGCAAAGCAAAAATTCTGGGCCTACATGACGACGATGGGAATTGGATAGAAGGGATGCGAATCTGATGCAGCTGGCAGTAAAGTTCTTTTCTACTTTATACCGGCAGGATCCACCTAACGTTCAATATAAAATGGCTCACCTATTCCCCCCTATGAGTGAGGAGAGAAGCTGAGGGCTTGTGCTTTTTTTGTCTACACATTTGGAGATTGATAATGTTGTCAAGTATATGGCCCCGTTTAAGGCCCCTGGTCCGGATGGATTCCATGCTTGGTTTTTCAAGAATCATTGTAGCTTAATTAAAGGGAATGTGTACGAATTGGTCAAGGGAACTTTTTCCTCTGCTAAGGTAGACTCGATCTTGAATGCTAAATTGGATAGTTTGATTCTGTGAAAGTGTCTTCTCCTACCTCCATTAAGCAAATTAGACTCATTGCTCTTTCCATTGTGTCTTATAAGATTGTTACTAAAATCTTAGCGAATAGACTCAAGGAGTTTCTCCTTGATGTGGTCTCTCCCCTATAGTAGTTTTGTTCCTAGTAGACACATTTAGGACAACCACGTGGTCATGCAAGAGGTCTTGCATTCGATGAGAAAGACTAAGAGTAAGCATGGGTGGGTTGTGGTTAAGATTGATCTTGAGAAGGCTTATGATAAACTTTTTTGGAACTTCATCCGAGATACCCTCACCTGTCTCAAACTTCCCCGTGGCCTTTCTAATCTCATTATAACCTGTGTGGAGTCAGTAAATATGCTGATTATTGGAATAGATGTCAGTCTGAATCTTTTTCTCCGACTAAAGGGCCGAGGCAAGGTGATCCCTTGTCTCCATACCTTTTTTTTTATGTATGGAAAGGCTCTCTCATCTAATTGAGATCTTGGTACATAATAACTAGTGGAAACCAATTAAACTTAGTCGTAGGGGTCCACTTTTTATCTCATCTGTTTTCGTGATGACCTAATTCTTATGGGGACTGCTTCAAAGGATAACATTTACACCATGAAGCAGACTTTAGATGTCTTTTGTGAGGTTTTGGCGAGAGGGTTAGCCTTGTGAAATCTAGGATTCTATTTTTCAAAGAATGTGAGTCCAGAATATAAAGTTGAGATTAACACTACTGTTGGGATACCAGTGGCGGATAATTTTGGGAAGTATCTGGGTATCAATCTGTTTCATGATTCTTCCCCTGTTACTTTTAAGGACTTGGTGGATAAGACCAGAAAAAGGATCTCTGGTTGGAAAGCTACGTCTTTATACTTTATGGGGTGCCTTACTCTGACTAAATATGTTTTAGCTTCAGTTCCGATCTTTCATATGATGTCTTAGAAACTCCCGTAAGTGTTTGTTACTCACTGGAAAAGATGAGTAGAAGCTTTTTTGGGGGCATAGAGAAGACGAAAGGAAACTACACACAGTCTCCTAGGAAGTGATTTGTAAACCAAAATACTTGAGAGGTCTTGGTATGAGAAAGCTTGATATACTGAATAAAGCATGCCAAGCAAAATTAAGCTGGAGACTTTTATCTAATCTAGATAGCTTGTGTGGTAAAGTTCTTATGAGTAAATACCGCACGCCTGAATGCAGAAGTGCTTCTCGAACATGGAAAAATATTGTTTATTGCAAGGGGATCATTCAATTGGGATCTAGATGGTGACTAGGGGACGGGAAAACTATCAGGTTTTGGTCTGATATTTGGCTTGACTCTCTATTCCTCTTTCTCAATCCATTTGTCCAGGGGCTAGTTTTGATCCTTCTAGTACTGTCTTTCAGTTTGGATTCCAGGGCAGAGCTGGAACTGGGATGCGTTGTCCAATCTTCTTCCCCCTCTGTTGCTGAATATGTCGGCTAGTAAAACTATTTTTGATTCTAGCGTTGAGGATTCTATCTGTTGGATGGATAACAAGGCTGGTCCTCTCACAATCTTGTCTGCTTATCATAGAATTGCGGGTGTAGAAGAGCCTGCTGGTGAACTTTGGAAGAGGATTTGGAAACAAAGAGTCCCGGAAAAGATTAAAACTTTTCTCTAGGTTGCTCCGGAATCTGATTGCTAATAACCTATGTAGTGCATGTGGAGAAAGGGAAGACATCGAGCATGTGTTAAGGAATTGTGTTGTTAGGATAATGGTATGGAGATCTCATGGGGGTGAGAATTTATACCCCGGTAGTCTGATGAATATCCCCATTGGAGAATGGTTTGCCGTGAACTTAAGGAGTATTACCGATTTAATTTCTTTACTGAGGCTAGTTGGCCGCAGGTGTTCGCGACTACTTGTCATTCACTATGGTTTTGGCAAAATTCTAAACTTCACAATAATATTAATGGATGCTACTTACCTCTTAGTTTATTGGCTTGTAGTGTTTCTTTCCATCAGCAGTCCTCCAGCTCTATCAGGTGGTTTGCATGAAACTCTGTCAACAGCAGAAGGCTGGAGTCCGCCTCTTGCTTATTTCATGAAGATGAATTGTGATGCATCCAAGGCGGCTGATGGTAAGGCTACTACTGGTGGTCTCTGTAGAGATTCTTCTAGAGCTTGGATCTTTGGGGTTTTACACCAGATGGATATTGTGAGTGTTGTTGAGGCTGAGCTTTTGGGGAATCTATGATAGTCTCTCTCTAGCGCTGAGCAAGAACATTCAGAATATCTTTAAGGAATCCGACTGCGTGGAAGCTGTGAGGTTGGTGCTGGACTCAAGAAATAAGTCGCACCCGCTGGCGAACCTGGGAAGGGCTTGCTCTATGTTGGTCATCAAGTTTAGCAGTTGTCAAATTAGGAATGTTCGTAGAGACAAAAAACCGGCTGGCTGATAGTCTAGCAAAGCTTGCTTTAGATAGTGAGAGAGGTTGCCATCTCTTGGCTAGCCCTCATATTTGTTTACAATATCTGAACATGAAGAGTCCTTTGGATCTCGGTGAGTTGACTAATTGTTTATGTAGGGTCTTTCCCTCGGTTATTGATAAAAAAAGAAGAGCACAAAAAATGATGAACAATGGTATAATTTTTTTTAAATTTTTGCACTTATATTTGTGAGTAACATTTGAAAAAAAGTAGTCTTCTCTCTCCTACCCCCAAAACTTCCCACGAGCGTGTGACCATTCTTCTTTTTGTTCCTTTATTTTATTATCCAATCAAATGTTGACAAGTGACAGACTCCATGTTATACCCTAGCGCAAGAGCTAGGATCTCCGTTCCGTTTTTATACATTTGAAAAAAGTTTGACTATATACCATGAGTTATTGCCGGGGCATGTAGTGCGATGCATAAATGGAAATATTGAAAATATACCATGTTAGAATTTAAATGGAAGGTTATTTCGTAATTAAAATGAAAAGTTGAAAGTATTTTGTAATAAGTTGCAACATGTAAGAGTATTTGATAGAATTCACTAAAACCTTAAGGCTATTAGGTGAGATTTTCCTAAAGTTTATACAAAATATCATTAAATAATTAAAATATTTTAAATATTTAAATAAGTTTACTAATACCATAATATAGAATAATTGTTTTAAAGAAACAATTTTACTTTCTCTAACTCATCAGCTTTCTTCCTTACTTATATAAAAAAATTCAAAATTGTTGAAAAGTTTTCAAACTCAAATAAAGTGATTTAAATCTTCATTTTCTTTACAACTAATAACTAATAAATATTCAATTGATTGTTGGAGTTTCATGTATTAGAAAAATATAGTGATATTTTTCTCAATAAACTAATTTCATATTTTGGTTTTACTTATGGTATAGTGTTTTTCTAAAATATTTATCAACATTTTATGATATTATAGTAATAATTTTTTAATTTATAAACTATTTATAATTTTTGAGTAAATACTCAGAACCCCTTGAGGATTTAGGATATTACAGTTAACCCCCTTGTGTTTATCATAATTATTGGTAACACCTCAAGTTAAGGTATCTTTGACTACGAGCCCCCAAACTATAATTTGTTATTAAAAAGTTAACTACGTGTTGATCTATCAACTTAATCACATAAATAATGTCATGCCGGACAACAAAACTGCTTAATCAACATCAACTAACTATCTCTATCCTACTTTTGATGCATTTTCGATAAGGTTGACATTTTAGGAAATAAAACACAGATTAAGTAGTGTTTTTTGTCCAGTTTGACATTATTTATGTGATTAAGCTGATATGTAAACACGTAGTTAACTTCCTAATAACAAAGATATAATTTGGGGGCTCGTAGTCAAGATACCTTAACCTTGAGGTGGTTACCAGTAATTATGATAAACACAAGGGGTTAATTGTAATATTCCAAATCCTCAAGGGGGTTCTGAGTAATTTACTCTAATTTTTTGGTATATACTTTATTTTTTGAAGTTTATAATACCCAAATTATATATTAAACTTTCAAACTAATTTGTTAGCTACTATAAATATTTATTTTTCTGCTGCACCGTACTACTATAAAAATTTTGTGAAGTAAAACTCAAATATAGTGACATTTCACAACTCTTTTAATTTTAGTGACATTTTACATTACAAATTTCTCTACAAATAATTAAAATAAAAACAACTTAGCAAAAAGAGATTAAGAGAGTCATTATTAGTCAGTTCAAACTTCTTGCCCGCACTAGATACTTTGATTTTTGGTCGTCATTTTCCCGCTTGCAGGTCATCGGTCCCTGACACACTATCCCCCGAGTCTTACACTGCCAGCACCGAGTAAAGCAAAAATTTGAATTATCATCCATCTCTCCCTTACTTTCTTCTGAACCCGTCCTAGCCACACCACATTATCGACAGATACAGATTCAAACAGTACAGGAGTCCTTCGAAGGTCAAAACCCTAACGAAGAATCAGGTTTCTCTCAAGAATTCATGAAGTTCCCTTTCCGTGGCTCCGGTTTCTCTGAATTCATCTAGTGAGGCGAGCAATCTGAACCTTCAGGCGCACAACCTTTGCATTTCTTTGAAACTTCCAGGGACACAGCAAAAGAATAATGAACAATTATCACATATACCCGGATCCCATTGGCCGGGGTAAATTTTCGGTAAGAGATACATTTCCCTGTCTACGCGATTTCATTTGATTTTACTTGCTTGAGCTTCAAAATTTGTTTTACCTGTGAATTCGCAAAAAAGGTGCAGATGTTTATGTTACCTTTCTTCGCTTAGTTCATCTATACGCGAAGTACCTATACTATCATCTGATTTAATCTAGCTACTCATCTCAAGGTCTTCTTTCTTTTTTCTTCAAAACAAAAATGTCCGATGCAGACGGTTTACAAAGCGAGGATGAAGAGGACGATACAGTATTTTGCGATTAAGAGCGTTGATAAGTCTCAAAGGAGCAAGGTTCTTCAAGAAGTACGTTTGCTTTGATTCTTTCAGCTAGCATGCCAGATAAATGGTCTCAATCATTTACACTGACACTTGTTGACTCTGGTGGTCTTGTTGAATCTGGTGAACTTCTAGTAAAACGTCAGATTGCCATCTCAGAATTTTTATTTGTTCTTTCCTATGCCTAAATCCTTGAATCGGTTGGATATTCCAGAGTGTTTTACGTATGAAAAAGTGCCCTCTCCATTGTGTTCCCTGCATGGGATGATACACTAACTACAATTCTTATGGACCTACTTTAACTATGTATCTTCAATGCAGGTCAGGGTTCTGCATTCGCTGGACCACCCAAATGTGCTGAAATTTCATGCGTGGTACATGATCTTTGACATGATTATCAGTCAACTTTGAGCTGCGATATTCATCTCACTCTGAATCAAATTTGATTTTCTGTGCAATTGCTGTCAACAGGTATGAAACTTCAGCACACTTGTGGCTGGTGTTGGAGTATTGTGTTGGAGGAGAGCTATATTCCCTGCTGAGACAGGTACAAACTCAAAATGATGTGCTAGCATATCTCCCTTTTTTATTACTCCCTCATGTTTTCAATAGATGATTTTTTCGGATCTTTTCACTATTTCAAAATATAAAATGTTCTAGCATTTTTGTCATCTACTTTCCAATTCTATCTATCATCTTTTATCTTTCAACTCTACTTTTCAAATTATTTCAATTCCCAATGAGGACATAATATTATGACATTTTCCTCCTTAATTCTTGTGCTTAGAGCTAAAACATCATCTATTTGGAAAAAAAAGGGAGTATCATTTTCATCTGTTGATCTGTAATAAAAGATTCCTGAATGCTGGGAGTAGTTTTTTTTTCTATTGCCCTCCATCATATGACCCATGTGTGACTTCTTACTGCTTTTTCTTTGCGTTCTCATGCCTGATTCAAGAAATTTGTATATAGGTCTTATTGAATACTTATTTCATTTTGAGTGCGGGCTCTCCCTTATGTTATGTCTAACAGTTGCAGGAATATATTTTGAAACTGGTTACATTTCTGGGTTGTAAAGTAACCACTATTTCTTGAAAACTCCAGGAAGATGCGCATAACTAAAAGATTGATGTGTTTTTGAATCTTGATCAGTTCAATCACTTGATCTTTTATTTGATGATTGATTGCAGGATCGCCAGCTTCCGGAGGATTCCATTCATGATTTTGCATATGATCTGGCCATAGCGTTGCAGTATGTAAACTTAGTTTTCAGCCTTTTCATCAAATTATTGTTATGGCTTGCCGCTTGTCTTATGTCCATTAATATTTTGGTGATACTTTTCAGGTTCCTACACTCAAATGGAATTATTTATTGTGATTTAAAACCATCAAATGTCTTGCTTGATGAGAATGGACGCATCAAGGTACTTACATAGTTTCTTACTCTATCAGCCTGCATTTAACTGATGATATTGACTTCTCGTATGTTGTGTGGACAGCTGTGTCATTTTGGATTGGCAAAGAAGTTGACTGAGACATCTAAAACTTCATCTTCCGCGGTATATATTCTTTATGTTGAAGGCTTTACGATACAAACTAATTCCTGTAATAGATCTATTGACCTACAAAGAAAGTTTTGAAGATGTATATACTCTCATGGTGTAATCTTGTATTCCTCATGTTTCATTTCATCAGCTGTCTCAAGGAAAGCGTGGAACTCCGAGTTACATGGCTCCAGAACTTTTTCAAGACGGGGGGTTCCATTCATATGCATCTGATCTCTGGGCCCTTGGCTGTGTATTGTATGAATGTTATGCTGGGAGACCTCCATTTGTGGGTAGAGAATTCACCCAGCTGGCCAGATCCATTCTTTCAGACCCACCTCCACCTCTTCCAGGGACTCCAAACCGTCAATTTGTAAATCTGATAAATTCTCTTTTGGTTAAAGACCCAGTTGAGCGGATTAAGTGGTCTGACCTCTGCGGACATGCTTTTTGGAGAAAGGAGATCATGCAACTAACCTTGCCTTCACATCCTGCTTTTGATAATCTGATGACACTTTCCCGCAAACCATATCTCTCAGAAAGCAATGTTGATCGTCGACCTTCTGAGAACAAAAACTCCTCCTAGATTCCGGGAAAAGGTATCAAGGACTAATGTCAAGCGAGACGAGAATTTAATACCAGGAGCAGGAGAGCGTAGAACACCTCAAAAGGGCATAAGCAATGGGCGTAGAGCTCAAGCAAAGTCTCCTACTAGAGCAGCAGATGTCAATCTCCAAGAACCTTCAAGTGCTACAAAAGCTGTAAATATCCTCAGGCTCTCCAGGATTGCTAAGTCAAATTTGCATCGGGAGAATGAAAAGGAAAATTATAGACGGCCTTTGGCTAATGTGCAGAGAAAGAGAGTGAAGTCAAAATTGAGAACACAGATATGGAGCTTGATTTCACTGAGAACCTTGATGAAGAGCCAAGTGAAGAATGTGAGGCGACAGAGAACCCAGCTTGTTCACCTGAAACAAACATATCAGATCCAGCTAACGATCAGCAAAATGGAGACGGAGAGAGAGTTAAATGCCAACATAATGATGTGTCTGCCTTGACAGAGGAGTGTGAACCATTTGAGCATGTATCCTCTTTGGATCATGGTGATGCTACACCTTCTCCAGTTCCTGCTAGTCCTCAAATCCAGGGGCGCGAGGTAGACCCAGACCATGGCATAGAACCCGATACTTCAAGCTCTTCGTCTGACCTCTCTGGCGTCCTTTGGCATCCCTCTGACCTCTCAGTCAGACCAGTAATGCCTGGCAGGAAAGCTGATAAGACATCAGACACTTTCATTTCACTTCCTTTTGCAGCCATGCCTGCATCTGAATTTTTGAAGATGTCAAACCAGCAAGTAGATTCATTCAGCTCTAAGATTGTAACACTGCTCAATGGAAATGCTTCTACTTCAGATAAGCAGCTTGTGATTAGATACCTCGAAACTTTGAGCAACAACCGTGATGCAGCTAATATACTAATTAATGGCCCAATAACATTGGTTTTGGTTAAGATGCTACGTCAATCCAAAGCATCTGCCTTGCGAGTTCAGCTTGCTTCACTGATTGGACTGTTGATCCGGCATTCTGTTTATATTGAAAATGAATTGGCAAGTTCTGGGATTTTGGGTGCCCTAGCCAACGGTCTCAGAGACAAGCAGGATAAAGTGAGGAGATTTTCTATGGCTGCCTTGGGCGAGTTGTTATTTTATGTATCTTCCCAAAGTGAACAACCTAGAGATAATGGCATCACAAATCCTCAATCTAAGGAGGTTCAACCTGCGTCTGGATGGCAGGTAACATGCCCCTGAAAGTTTGGAACTATAACCTTGTATGATTTGGAGTTATTGCAGTGTGATGTTCATTTGCTTGATATCTTTTTTTTACTGGCTCATCCAATGTACATTGGCGTCAGGCTCCTTTGAGTGAATTTGGTGTGAATTGTCAGGAACAACTGTTCTAGTGAAAAATAAGTGAACAGATAATGGAAACATAAATTAAAAGAAACTATTCTTGAAAGCTCTCTCAGTTGACCAAAGCTTATGTACTGTCTCTATAATGGTAGTACCAAACTCTCCTATCACTTAACTTCCAAAAGTGACAAGAAAATAGGCTTGCACTTTTTGTTTATGGATTTTTTTTATCCGACTTTGGGTCATTTGTTTAACTCCATATGATTGTATTGGACATCCAAAGCAGGTTCCTAATGCGTTAATTTCACTGGTATCATCAGTTCTCCGCAAGGGAGAGGATGACACAACTCAACTTTATGCTCTAAGAACTATGGAAAATATCTTAGTCAAGGTGCACAATGGGTTGCTCGGTTCACCAACAAGGATGTCATTAGCAACCTTTGCTATATATTCAGAGCTCCAGGAAAGCAAGAAAACATGAAACTCACTGCCGGATCTTGCTTGGTCAGACTGGTCCGTTTTAATCCTTCAACTATCCAGTCTATCGTAGAAAGACTTTCATTTAAGGACATAGCACATGCCCTTGTGAAAGGCAGTCCACGGGAGCAGCAAATTAGCTAAATCTCTTGAACATGGCCATGCTTGGGAGCCACACATGTACGAATATGGTCGGTACATGGTACCTTTGATTGAGGATAAGAGTCTGCTTCCAGGTCTTGTATCTCTCCTTGAGCAAGGAAGTGAAGTACTGCGTGGAAAGGCACTTATTTTTGTGGCGTTACTTTGCAAGAATGGCAAAAGATGGTTGTCCCATTTTTTCTGTAGTGGTAGATTACTTTCCGTGGTGGATAGACTTGCTAGAGAAAAGGATGGTTATTTACAACAGAGTTTGGATGCCTTTGCTCAGATTGTGAGCTCCACTGTGCCAAGCTTGCTGGATACAATTACTGGAGATATTCAGCAAATTGTGGGTGGAGGAGGCGTCATCATGTACATGGTGCAACCTTAACTACCCGTAATTCTCCAAAGACTAATATTCATTTGTTTCCGGCAGTTCTTCATCTTCTTGGTAGTTCATGCTTTAGGAGCAGAGTGGCAACCCGACAAGTTCTTCAGCATTTGACAAATCTTGTCAAACTTGCAGAGTTGCCATTTCAGGTAACACTTCAGATCACTATTTTTTGTATCCATCACCATGACATTCTGTGACAACATATTTGGATGTACTTGTTACCGTTGCTCTCATGATTTCTCTCTGTGAGCACCATTTAGTATGATTCTTATTACTAATTTTATAATCTTAGAATTAAAGTATTTCTCATCCTTTCAGTTAGAATAATTGATGATACAGAACTGCATTTTTTTTATTTTCAGGGCAGAGACGACTTTCAAATAACTCTTTTACGAGTCCTTGAGTCCATCACAGAAGAGCAATCCGTAGTCCTTGAGACATCTCAGATCCTCATCCACGAAGTCCTTCCCAGTCTCTCTATTCTCTACAAAGGCAACAAAGACGGGGATGCCAGATTCCTGTGCTTGAAAATTCTATTCGATGTGATGGTCATATTCTTAAATGAACCATTTGAAGACACCACCACTACAAGACCAGCAGCAGAGCTGAAGTCCCTATCCAATACCCATTTCCTCCCACTCTACCCCTTGTTCATCAAGGATGAAGATCCTATCCCCATGTACGCCCAGAAGCTTCTCGTCATGCTTATCGAGTCAAATGTCATCAAAATCCCTGATATTCTGAACATGAAGACAGTACAACAGTGCTTCGAATTCTTGCTCGGTGATCTCTCCAGCGCCAATGTCAGCAACATAAAGCTCTGCTTGGCCTGGCATCCGCTCCCGAGCTTGAGACTAAGGTCCTGTCTCAGCTAAAAGTAGTCAGAAGAATCGGGAACCTTTTGGAGTTGTGAATGCAAGAGAAATGGATGATTTCATGGAACCCACATTGGAGCTTTGCCGTGCTTTCCTGTTACGATCCATGTTTAACAAGAATTTCTCAACCGACTCAAAAGAACCAAATCTGTTAACAGATGGACATTCCTCTGAGTTGTTGCCTGTTTCGGTTGATCAACAGCAGTGCATCAGGGACATATCTGATTTTGGTAGCAATGTAGGTGTCCTGCTAGAGCTGTCTTCTGGCGGTGGCTCCTCCAGTGACAGCACAGTGTCCGACATAGCATCTGAGTGTGTCGTTTTGCTGCTCAAGGTGGCCCCTAGGGAAGCTGCGACTGGTTTTTTAACTAATCTTTCCAAGGTTACTGTGATTTTGGAGTCATGGAACGTGGTGGCAGTGGTGGGGTGTTTTGACAATGATAGTGAAAAGGATGCTCCATGCCCTTGGGTATTCATGTAGGCAGGTTATGTTACATGGGGTGATTTTATCCATATCTACTGCTGAGATAAACAAATTAAGAAGACTGGTTTCTGAGATGAAGAGTTCTTCAGAGAATCCTGATATCTCAAATGCTGCTTCCCTTGTTGCCATAGATCTGGGTCGCCTTCCTCGCTCGTGATAATTATTCTAAAGGTTGGATCCTATTTGTGTCCATGCAAGTTCTATCCCCCCTCATACACACACACACATCTTTTATCTGAAATGAAGTTTGGCTGACATTCTTTTAGTGTGACTGATTATACTTTCCCTGGTGTAGATGATTTTCTTGGACTGTAAGCAACAGGGAGGCGTGCTCCGTGGAGCTCTCCAGGTAAAAATAGAGTTCAATCACCGCTTTGATGCTACTCAGTAGTAGCTGTAGTTTTCAGTTGACTCTTTGTATAGTGCATGCTTTTTATTCTTCTGCATAAAGCCGTTTATGCTAGCTATTCAAGTGTTTGCTGTTATGAGTACTTGTTTCTACTCTCTCCTAATGTGAAACGCTGCTGCAAATTCAATCTTGCACCCACTGTTACATTTCTTAGTGATGTAGAAGAAAGGTCACATAGTTGACCTTCTAATTTTTGTCTTTTTAAGTTTGAGCTCGCAGGAAGTCGTTTAAGTCTCTAGTTTACCAAATCTGCTGCACCCCTCACGTCATTATAAAGCATGAAGCAATATCTATAAAATATATACTCTTTTCTTTTATCCTAACCTATATAATATATACCCGTTTCCCGAGTGGTGGGTAAGCTACTTTGGGATGATAATTTCTTTTGATTGTAAAAGCTTCATTGAGTACCACTACCAACTTTAGCACCAATCGCAGGTCATATTTCGCAAGAGTGATTTTAGGATTTTGGTTTCGCAAGTAGAAGCTCGAGTACTTGTGGTTGAATATGGTCGAGGATGACGTTCCACCATATTTTCGCTTACGCCATTATTGTGGTATTTAGGTCAGAGCTAACTTGGACGTTTCGCTTTAGCCGCAACTCGCAGAGCCAGCATCATTATATCTACTCAAAAAAGAAAAAAACCGGGTCCATAATTCAGTGGAAGAGCATTTGACTGCAAAAAGAAAAGAAAAACCAGCATATTACTAGCAGCTTATAAGTTTTGAATTGATTACGTGATTAATTAAAAAGGCTGATCAAGTGCTAAATTACTTCAAAAGACAAGGTATCAGAACTTCAGAAGTGAAGAAAATTGAAAAGTTGCAACCAGTTTCCATATTTCTGTCAGGAGGTTTTCAGTAAGGAGGAAACCTAATCTTAAACCAAAGCAGAATAAATTGTTTCTAACTTCTGTAACAAAAGATTACCATCTGGCAGTGTATTGCCTGCTGCGCATTAACCTTCATTCTTTCTCAACGGACAGTTGAAGATTTTGGCCCTCCGTCAATCTCGGTCGCTTTATATAATCCAACATGTTCTCATTTTTCTCACCTACTACTCATGACAGAGTTGCCTTCTTTCTCAATGACCGCCCGATTGTTTCAATTATTACTTCTTTTGGTTCCAATGGGAGCGGCGTGTGGATTTCGGTGGGGCTGTATCTCTCCACTTCGTGTACCCGTTAAAGTTCTCCTCATTGTAATCATCGTCCCTCCGCTGATACCAAACTGTCTTTGGATATTCTATACCAATTGTCATTCATTCACCCATCATCTCATCAATCAATCATCAAGTTGTTTATCTTGGCCATGTCTTCCTTTTGGCATTGCTTCATGATCCTCTGTTATATGGCTGCTTCCCTGCCGTCAGCCCGGACATCCCAGAGCTCTTCTTCCTACAAAACTTCCAGCGATGGCTCTACAACAATTCCGACCGAAATCTTCTGGTCTCCAGCCGCTCTACAGCGGCATCCAACCGAGATAATTATCTCTCACCAGATATCTCACCTCTTCTCCCCACTCCTGGCCATAGTCGGGAGTTGCCCGCTACAGCTCCGAGTGAGTCAACAACCACGTCAATAATGCCCATAATTCCAGCAAGCCCGAGCCCTCCAAACCCAGATGATGATAATGATGCTGTGATTGGCCCAATGCTTGATCCCGCCTTTGCTCCATCCTCAGATCAAATGTTCCCTCCTTCATCTTCATCTTCCTCTTTGTGGTCACAAGATTCAGTAAACGATCATCAGCTCCAGTTTGTTGTCCTTGGCTTGGTGGGTCTGTTGCTGCCTTTGGGTCACTAACTGCTAGATCTAGTTGATAGTAGTACACCAAAGAAATTTGATTCTAATGCAATAGTTACGGCTGTACGAAACTTTAATTTGCTAGCTGATCCGTTAGGAACTTTGCTAGAAAAATTTTAGCTAGCTAGCTAGCTAGCCCTTGTGTTGTGTGTGCAAGTAAAAGTAGCGCTCTTTCTTAACGAGGTTTTAGAACATGAAAATCAGTCTGCAAATAATACCTTAAATTAAATCACTTGTCCAACAACAAAATCCCAAACACATATCAAACTGCGCTGCGTCAGCGTGCGTAACAGAAGGGCAAACCTGCGTCGATAATAAATCTATAAAAATACATGTTTAATTTTTAAGCACTAGCCACACTAGGTACTCTTCTTCTCTATAAGATCATCGATGAGATTAGCCGCGTCCTGAATAGTGGCGATGCTCTGTGCGCTTTTCTTCGACACTGATACCGAACTCCTCCTCCAGACCCATCACGATCTCAACCGTATCAAGTGAATCAGCTCCAAGTGAAGCAAACTTGGACTCCCCAGTAACGGTGGTTTCATTTGGTAGAGCTAGCTGTTTCTTCACTATTGCACACACTTTCTCCACTGTCTCAGCCTTGGCCTGTTGTTGTTTTACATAGTAAAAATTCAGAATGACAAACTTGAAATCTCAAATTCCCCAACAGCAATTTTGGGTCGTAAGAATTGGAAAAATGTCACGTCTTTTCAGATACCAAACCACTGGGTTTTTTTTCCTACCAATTTGAATTGACATGACACCAAACCAATGAGAAGTAGGGACAGTTATTTACGAATGTGTAATTTATTTGACTAGCTACAAACGGGATTAGTGAATAAATAAGGTCAGATCACTGTTGGCATATCACACAACACTGACCACTTGGATATATAAATGAAGGTCATGAGCCGCATTAATTATCAAACTATATAAAAAAGATCAGCCATGTAGGGGTTTGGTTGAAGTCTGAAAAGATGTAAAACATACATACCGCACATGATATTCTGAAGCGCTGATGCTGGATTGGTCTCATGAGATGAAGAGTTGAGATACTACTACTCTTGAAGGATACAGCTGATTTCACACTGGAGATTCTAGGTGATGATTTCTGCGCAGTCAAATTATAAATTATGTGAAACAAAAGAAAAACAGTAGATTTTATTTATGTTTCTGTAATTTTCACTACTACTTTTCTGTAATTTTGAGGATGGAATGGGAAACCAGTGCTCATAGTCCAGAATAACAATATATCACTATCGAAAACCCATCTTAATCAGATAAACAAAGATCCTGATATGTAATAATGACGCCGAATGATCTCTGCTTTGCTTGTGCAAATAGAGGAGTAAAAAATGCAGACAGAGTAGGAGTACGACAAGATCACCTCAGGAATTTTGAGCATCATACCAGAAATAAAAACTGAGGAAAAGACCATTTGCTGTAGAAAGATTAAGAATGAGGAAAAAAAAGGAAGGATCGACTAAAAGTTAATAACCACGACACGATCACCTATGGAATTTTGAGCATCGTACCAGAAATTCATCTGCAACCCAACAACAATCTACACCATTGTAAGAAATCACTCTAAAAGATCAGACTTTACTCTGATAAATTATTAAGCGCATTTCAAGCCAGACATTATTAAGCGCATTTCAAGCCAGACTAAAAAGCAAACAAATAAAAACAGAACAGCGCGGAGGACTAATATTACTGACTAGCCGCCAAATCAAAAGAATTGAACCAAAAAATACACACGATTTGATATAATACACGATTAACATCTTTCTAAGCACGACGAATACATTCAGCTAGATAAAGATCAAATCTGCACGGTAGAGGGTGGGAGAGTGCCTGTAATACCAGATAGCCTCTAGCGAGGGAGGAAGAAGAGACAGACACGGATGCACCAGATAGAGAAGCCATTGATCGATCGATCGGGTAGCCGAATGAAACGAACGAGGGTGGAAGGAAGAACGAAAAGAGTGTGTGTGTGCAGCTACAAAAGCGATCGAAGTGATTACTGCATTTTATTGGGTGGGAGGGCGGGGTAAGTTCTATTTATTAATCGACGACGAGCAGGACGACGAGGGCAGGCAGTTATCGCATTCAATGCATCGTTCGTATCGAAGGCCGCATCTGGTAGTGGGAAAAGACATTTTCCCCCACCCAACAAGTGAAAAATTAGTACATTTCTTTAATTATATTCTGGATATTATGCACTTTGAAAACAATATAACGCACTTGTTGGAGACTAAGGAGGAAGAGATTAGAAAAGAGAATTAAAAGAATTCTTTTGATTTTATAATTATTCTGATACTATTTGTATGGGATGGGGATATCATATACTTTCCCACTGAATATACTTTCCCATATTTGATACTATTTGTAATAACATAAATGAATTTTCAAGTCTTCCACGTTTGAAAACTAGTCACCTTAAATACTTTGTCCTCAGTTGGGCCTAATAGTGGAAGGTCTTGTTGTTGTAGTCAACTCACATGTACTCTTTTAAACCAATCACTATACCACTCATATTCCGATGTGAGATGGGGTATCACAAGTAGGAGGTGGGGAATCAAGTTAGAGAGATTTGGGGTAATCTTATTCCCTTTTCCTTTCATGAAAATAAGAAAAACTGACTAAACAAATGTCAAGATATGGAATCATTCCGATTCTCTTTTCTAATCACCCAAAACAAATGCCCCCTAAGTTCCTTTCAACAAAACCAAAAGACAAGTGTAATACAGTCACATATAACAAACCCTAATGAAAAATGAAAATATTAGATTTAAAGAAAATAGTACTAAGAAAAATTAGAAAATCACATTTGAACCTTTCAAAGGAAGGATCACCAATTGGCTGAGGTAACATGTGTGAATCTGCTATCTAAGACCAGATTCAAAGAAAGTAGACATGCCATATAAGAGCGCCATACAAGACTAGAGAATTATTGTCACGAATGTGACTAAGGACATGGCTGAGAGTTCCAGCACCAATCGACCTCAACGTGTGCAAAAGGCACGCAAGTTTCTCTCTAATTATAGTATTTTAAGGAATTCAGTCATTTAATAGTAGTGGGTAGTTTATTTAATAATGGGTAGTTTACTTTAGTATTGTACGGGTGTAAACGTATTGCAGCAAGTGTACTGGTCTATCGTAGCAAGTTTTCCTGGGTATAGTGGTGAGTATTCCCGTCTGTCACGCGAGTGACCCGGGTTCGTTCCCCGGTAACGACGCCAAAAACTTGTACGGGTTAAAACGTATTTTGTAGCAAGTGTACTGGTCGGTCGTAACAAGTTTTCCTAGAAAGTATTCCTTAGGTTATCGAACCAAGGAGGCAGTGTCTAGTTTAATCTCTACCCTAATCTAACTAATAAACTATAGAAAAATAACAATAATAAATTTGGGGGTCTGAGTGCAGAAATTAAATAAACTAAAATAAAAACAATTAAAAGTGAGTTTCTAATAAATCTAAAAAGCGAATCCTGGTATACTACTTCTCCCTGGTTTATCAATTCCCTTCCTGAGTGTTTTCTAAATTTGCAACCTCAGATCTAAATTAATCTAAAACCGGTCTCCCGCAAGATAAATCCTTACTAGAAATTCCCAAATCCTAACTCTTGTTAAGAATTTACAAATTAACTAGTAGCATTAACGGCCCATCTGGTTTCTAGTCAGCTAATCCCCAGGAATTGTCATCTGTAGTTTCACTAGCAATATTCCTATGGTCTAATGAACGCCACAGTTCTCACTTGTAAGCAATTCATACCAAATAACTCAAGCAATAATTAATCACAAGAGAATATCAATAAATAACTAGGAACAAAACTACAATCTGTATAGAACTTGTATTTAACAACTCAGGAAAGAAAATAATAAACTAGTTGTCCATAACACCAGTATTCTAACGACTACTCAGACATCAGAGACAAAGAAATAATAACAATATTAAAGAGATTAGAAAACGTCATCTAATTGAAGAACGATGATGAATTGTTGCTGGTACTGGCGGTGGCTGCGCTAGGGTTTGTATTGTCCGTATCTCTATATCTCGTAACATGATGTTATATATATACGTATATTATTTTCAATTAAAATCACCATATCTTCTTCTTTTATGGCCATGTAAAAGTTCTGCGCCTCTATCGTTTTGTCTCCAATTGACAACACGGTTGTCTGCGCTTGGTTGGCCCAGGAGTCCACGTCAGCCCAGCAAAAGTCCATATTCTCTCGCGTGGGCCAAGTTGGCCGTGCCTCTGAAGTATTGTCGGCCCAAGACTACGGCTCTCTGACGATGGTGCCACTCCTCAGTCTTGTCGGCTGTGCATAAATGCATGCGGGCCTGTGATTGATCCAATAGTGCCTGCGCCTCTCGTCCATCCACGAAGGATTTGGGTCCAAGATGTCTGCGCGCCTAAGTTATTTGTCGGCCCATGTGCAACATGCATGCATTCCATCACATGTGATTCTGTTAAACAGTCTAATCCACGTAATGATGTGTGTGCAACCCAATCACGTGCAGCCTTTCTTTTGCTAAAAGTCGACTCTGAAGTCTGCGCCTCTTCATGAAATCCAGCGGCGGCACAAGAGTAAATACGAGCATGTGCCTGAGCCGTCCTATGTCCAACTCCACCCATGCATGTGCTCGTGAGTGCATGGGCTTCTCCCGTCAAATGTAATGCGGCCCGGTTTGCATGGCTCCTCTATGTATGCTTCATGTGGATGCAAGATCAAAGAAGCGGCCCACTCAAATGTCTCGTATATATGGCTCCCGCGGATTTTCTTGGTCCGGGTTTACATTTGCACATTTAACCCGGACCACCGTGAAATAATGGCAGTAGCTTTCGACCAGGTGTGGTCCGGGCATGTAAATCCGGACACATACCTGGACCATACCTAAAATTGACCAGAAAGCTCATTCTTATGTCAGTTTGACCCCGTCTTGATCGTTTAGTTCTTGACATGTGTTCTAGGTCTTTTCTTCAGTGTTTTTAACTGTTTTAGCATTAAATCACATGTGATAAATTGAAATACCCCGAGTAACTATCACTCTAAATTAGTGAGGCCTAAATTAAATTATGAGCAACAATTACCATAAAACATTATGGTATTTAAAATATGGATCCAAGCGGATACTAGGTTAATCTCCAAAAAAATTATACTGCACGTACATATCGGTACGTAAAATAAATACCACTAGTACGCCCAATAAATCGTATGAACATCCTATACACCCTAGACAAATTATTAACGCAAACGTAAACATATATATACACATCTCTAAACCGAAGATGTTATAAATAATAATGCGGCGCAAACACGAGCTTATATATAAAGGAATGCACGCTCCTAAACCGAAAGCGCGAATATAGTCGCACATGTATATAGACAAATATACACGTATATATATACGACCAACGTTACATATAAGTAACAACGTGATATATTGATACCGTCATATATACGTATGTATACGTACATGTATATACATATACATAACGTCCCAATATTACAATGTGACATAATAATATAGTCATGTATATACATAACTAACAAAGCGACATGATAATATAGTCGCGTATATATATATATATATATTACTTACAAAAAGGACGATGTTACAACGTTACATATATAAGTAACAACGGGACAAAATAAAATAGTCGCATATATAACCAATAACGCGCCATATTAATACAGTCGCACATATATATATATATATATAAATTGGCATGTATATACTGAACATCCTATACACCCTAGACAAATTATTAACGCAAACGTAAACTCATATATATACACATCTCTAAACCGAAGATGTTATAAATAATAATGCGGCGCAAACACGAGCTTATATATAAAGGAATGCACACTCCTAAACCGAAAGCGCGAATATAGTCGCACATGTATATAGACAAATATACATGTATATATATACGACCAACGTTACGTATAAGTAACAACGTGATATATTGATACCGTCATATATACGTATGTATACGTACATGTATATACATATACATAACTAACAACGCGACATGATAATATAGTCGCATATATATATATATATATATATACTTACAAAAAGGACAATGTTACAACGTTACATATATAAGTAACAACGGGACAAAATAAATAGTCGCATATATAACCAATAACACGCCATATTAATACAGTCGCACATATATATATATATATATATATATATAGGCATGTATATACTGATAAAAAAAAGAGAGCAAATGCGCTCCTGTCGGGGTTTGAACCCGGTACCTTTCGTACCTTCCTAAATGCCTTAACCGGTTGAGCTATGCTCGAATTCAGTAACTACCAATACCAATCTAATTATACTAGTAATTCGACTACCACTGTAACTACAAAAAAAAAATAACAAAGCCATGACCAGGCACTATCATCGATCTCAAGTACAGAAGAAAGGGATTCAACTGAATGAAATAAAAAAAATAGTAAAAGAACAACAAAGCATCAGACAGCAAGTCCTTGCTGATTTTCGAGAACTACACTTCAAACCCCAACATTCCTCTTTTGCTTATCATGCTGCCAACAACTCACGTCTGTCATACCACTCTCCAAGGTCGAATTCTGATGCTGGGGAAATAGACAAGCAGACAGCCACTCACCTCAGAGTTTGAGCACACCAAACTCCCACAAATTCCTCTTTGAAACTTCCACCCACTCGCACCTAATTAGCCTTCTGCATTCCGTTTTCTTTTGCCTCTGTCCTCTGATTAATACCATTGCTAGTCTTTCTCCTCCTCACTTGCACGCCCGCACCAACAGCAACTCCCTAGAGAACTTCTGCCTGCTACCCAGGCGTGATGGTAAGGCCAAGTCTCCATGGTTGTGTTTCTTTTTTTTTCCTGTTCTTTTTCTGTCCTCCTAATCATTCCTGATTCCTTCTTTCCTTCCTACCATATGATCAGTGACTCAAGTACCCTTGATCCCCTCTGTGCATGGTTGACTCCTGTATGCAAGTTCAAAAAAATTCTGGAGCCAACTGTTGTGAAACAGCACAGGTAATCAGTAGTCCATTCTTTTCCTTCTTCCATTGATTTTCTGTCCGAAAAGCCGTGGTGTTGACTCCCCTTTCTCACCTCTTGTGTGCATGCTTGAACACCTTGGAAGAACCTTCACAGAACTACACCGAAACTCCACAAAAAAAAGATCTGGTCCAAGTCTGATTGGAAATCATCCCAAGGTAAAATATTTAAACAGGTTCTGTTTCTGCTGGTTCCCTTATGTTTTCTCATCACCAACCTCACTCCCTTTCTTCTGTCTATGCATGATCAAGTGAAGCTTCTAAGACTCCAACTTGTGCGCCCAGAAAACCCCAAGGGAGAACTAGGAGAAACCCCCCCTAACTCAAGGTATTAAGCTGCATAAGTATGTTGTACAGATTATAAAACTTATTCTTTTCGTATAACAAAAATTCCAGAGGAGTTGTAAGAGTCTTATTGGTTTAATTATGAACCTAAAACATAACTAATACACTAACTATGTTATAAACACTTTGGGAGAATTAAAAGAAAAAAAAAACTCAAACCTGATGCATTAACCGTGAGGAAAGATAGAAGAAAAGCCACCAATTTTGGTGTTTCAGTTTTTGAGACTCTTGTTCAGTAAAGGTAAGTTCAGTAGCAATAATAAATGCAGTTTTGGGTTTTGTTTGGGTTTAAAAGTTTGATAGAGCACTTAAATAACTGAGCCAGCAAGTTGGGAGAATTGAAAATCAAATTCGTGAACAAACAGAGGAAGAGACACAGGAGAGGATGCATCAGTTCCAGTTTCCAGTTTTGCCCAGTTTCAGTTTTTAACAGAATCTACAACATTAACCAAGTGGTTTGGGTATTTAGAGTTCAAAGCCTTGACAAAAACACTTAAACATGTGAGTAAATGAAGTGGGAGAAAAGGGGAAGTCAAATCTGAGAGAAGGAAGAAAACAATAGAAAACAATTCAGAATTCTGCTGTCTGTCTTATGTTATGAATGACTTCGTATGAATGATACAGAAGACTATAAAGAGTTGTAATGTTTTTTTCAAGAGCCTAAAATTGTATTAAACACATAACTGAGTAATTAAACAAGTTTGGGAAGATAAGAGACAGGTTAGATAACAGAAATGAAGCAACTGAAAAGAACATACTTCAATCCAGATTTCAGTTTCTGCTTTCTGTTTTCTTGTAAAGAAGTTTCGGAGGTGTGGCCCTTGTTGCTGGGTGTGTTCTTAAGTTTAAAATCTTGATAAAATATTGACTAAGTGGGTACATAATTTGGAGGAGTTGTAAGACAGTTTAAGAAACAGACAGAGAAGAAAATAGAAGAAAATATCAGTTTATGACTTTAACACCTTTTCAGTTCAGTACTGGGGCCATTTCATAGCTTTAACCGATTGTCTTGGGTCTGTCATGGAGGTTAGGATCTGTATTAAACACTTAACTAAGTAGGTGAGCGTTTGGGAGAGGTTAGAATACAGATTAATAAACCGAACAGAAAGATGGAAGAAGGGTCACACAACTTCTAGTTTCAGTTTACTGCAGTATTATGTTTCTGATTAAGAAGGTTTTGGCAAAATTATCAGTGTGGTTTTGGGTGGTTTCTGAGTTAAGATCTTGCTAAATCACTTAGCTGAATGGGTAAGCATTGGAAAAAAAGGGAAACCAGATCGATGAATGAGAAGTGAAACAAAAAAAAAAGGAAGAAAATACCAATTCTAGTGCATCAGTTCAGTTTTCTTCCTGTAGCTCATGTTCTCTGTGTAACCTTGTCACAGAGAGTTTATAAGGGTTTCATTGTGTGGGTAAATAACCTAAACTTACCTAATGCACTCAAGTAAGATATTAACACCTTAGGGAAGAATCAAAGACAAATTATAAAACAGAAAGGCAACGATAAGAAAAGAGTTGCATCAGTTTCAGATTTCTACCTTTTATGTAAAAGAGTTCCAGAAAGGTTACCTAGGTTGAAATACCCTAAATTAATTTAAATTAATTTAGGGGATTTCTTTTATTAAACCTTTAATAATATATTAAGTATTAAATTATTATATGGAATTATGAATATTAAATTATTATATGGAATTATGAATATTAAATTATATATGGAATTATGAATATTAAATTAATATAAGGGTTGTGAAATTTATTTAGGGGTTTTCTTCTAATTATTATATATTATTGTATAGTATTATGAATTTAATAATAAGATTTATAAGTCAATAAATCTTGGGGAAATTTCTAAACACTCCAAATATATTATAAAGTTTTAGGAAGTGTGGAACATTGTTTTGAAATATAAAAGTCAATATAAAATTCTAGAAACCTTAAAGCTTATTAAGCCTTGCTAGAGTTGACTTTTTGAGAATGGTAAAACAGGCCATGAAACCTATACCAATAAATAGGTTATGAAAAACCATGAAGATCGATAAAAAGAACGTCAAAAACGGATCATCCTAGCCAAAGTTATGCTAGATTGAAGTTTTGAATCAAAATTTTAAGAAGTGCCACGTGTCACTCTGTAAGGGTCGCCCACACTTAGCCGATTTCCTTCCCTGATTTTCGTAACGATTTCACTTCCTAGCCCTAACTTTAGACGGCTATAACTTTCACATCTCTCAATATTTTTCCATGCCGTCTTCACCACTCTCTTCTCCTACAATTACTCTTTCCAACCATTACTCATACAAACCCTAGATCCTTCTGAGTCAACCGGGAAATCGAGCCAAAGTAGCCACCTTGCTAGGCTGTTTCCAGAATTCCGGAATTTCCTTCGTTTTTAGGTAACTTGCGTCGATCATAACTTCTTCGTTAATCAACCAAAATTTGATTTCTTTAGCTCGTTGTAAAGATCTCTAATCCCTCTACAATTTTGGTGTTTATGCCCAAGTCTGAATCGCAACCAGTTGGGAGATATAGAGGTCTAAAGTTTCGGTTTCAACAGCACATAAAATAACACCGAAACAGGAAGGTAAACTCGTGTTTTGTAACTTCAAAATCTTTTTGTATGGTGCGAGTTAGGATTAGTTCTAGTTATCAATGTGTAGAGCTAAGTTCATCTTTCTATTGAGCCAATTAACAAAGCCTAAATCGATCTGTACAATAACTTATAGATCCTCGAAGTTGGCTTCACGAACTGATCGGAAGTTCGAGTTTTTCCAGAACCCGTTCTCGAATTCTCCTCCGATATTGCAATTCCGGTGAGTGTTTCCTCAAATTCTTCCGTTGTTGCTAATCTATACTTCATTGTCGACCTAACCCATGTCTCAATTTCATCAATTACGTGTTAGATTAGGAGAATTGGTACGATTTGTATTCGAAATCGACTCGGTACCGAAATAAAAACCTAACTCTCGAATCAGTTTCGAATCTTGGTGTATACTGTATTAAAATTGGGGAAATCGGTACCAATAGAACCGAAATTTGATTACAAATCCATAGAAACAAAAATCACTCAATTTCGTTCTGTGGATTAGGAGAAATTAACGATTTAGTACTCGGGGGTAGAAGTGAGCTCGCTGATGAACTCGACGTACAGGAGCCGTCCGATCTCAATTTAAGAGATTGGACGGCCGAGATTAAAACATTCCAGAATTTTGTTAAAAGGGTTTTAATAAATTCCAGTAAATGGTCTTAACTTGTTGGTTAATTTAATATCTTCCCGAATGTATTTTGACTTGAAATTTAACCATAGATTCCTTATTTATGTAGTTTGTTTTGATGTAAATTATTATGGTTTTGGAGTTTTTAAGCATAAGTTATGATTTTTACAAGTTACGGGTTTTCTGGAATTATTTGGCTAAATTAAAAAGATATTTTTATGAAATAAAAATTTTATAATATGTCTAAAATGTTATAGTTACTGTATATTAAGTTTGGGAATTTTTGGGCAACGGGTAAAGGTTTAAAAAATTGTGTTTGTGAGTTTTCCATAAGAATAACCTATAATATATGGTTTTAATGTAATCAAAAATTAAAGTATAGTTGATTAATGAATTTTATAGGTTGGGGAAAATATAATAAGACCAATTAACATTTAATACAGTATGTTTATAAATATTTGGGTATTAACTTTAAGTGAGGTAAAAATTGTTACATATATTTATATATATATATATTTATATGAGAGAAATAAATAGAAACTTATATTAAATCAAGGAATTTAACTAAACTACATTTTATTTATTATATATATATGGAAGCTAATATGTTTAACTAAAACTAAGGGAAATACTCTATTTTATAAACCATAAATCAGTTGTGGATATGTCTAAAAGATATTAAATATAATTAAATACAATAGAATTTCTTAAAGAATGTTCTGGATAAATCTTGATATATGTGGATATATATATATATATGTATATAAATACAATAAAAATAGATAAAGGAAATTACATTCCTTGTGAGAAATGTAATAGGAAGGATATATATATATATACGATAAACAAATAAATAAAAGGAATAAAATACCTTATAGAAAATATAATATGAAGGAATTAATGAGTTAAACTAAACCTCTACATGATACTAATAAAAGAATATTATATGAGGTGGTATTAATTTATGGTTATAGGTTGAGTTTTTAGTTATCTTTGAGTTTCTAAGATTTATATAAACCGTATTTAAACACATGTATTTATTTAGTCAATAACCACAATGTATATCTATAATTTGCTTAAGAAATTAATAAGTTGAAATTTAGGAATATTTGTAATTGGTCTACATAAAGGGTTACACAAATAGATCTTATTATATAATTAATAATAAAATGAATGAAATACTTTTACATTTAAATGTTCTTATTATATAAACAATAGTAAATAAATGAGTTACTTGTACATCTAAATGTGAAGAGGATAAATAAGTCTAGATTTAATTATTTCTTAATATTTATAGTATTGAGTAATAACTTAATATTTTAAGATAAAATCATTAAAAGGGATTATGATATAAAACTACATTAAACTATGATTAGGAATTTAATCTAAATAATAATCCTTAAGTTTCTTACAACTAGTTAAGCCATATAAATACATTTAACACCAATATTCAGGATGTGAGTTTATAGTTAAGTAATGTATTTAGTAGTTAGAATTTATAAGGAGGTTTGTAAATAGAAATTAGATACTTAAAATCTTTAAACCTTTAATTAGATGAAACTAGGTTACATAAGAGATTATATTGATTTACCTTTTGACACTGGAAATATTAATGTGTCATTTGAATATAAGGTATGGAGATTGTTCAGAATATATTATCTTATTAAGTAATTGACAATTTCACTTATGAACCGGAATTTAATTTTTTGATAAATTCTACCTCATGCTAAGATATAATGTCCATCCTAAATACAATAAAGGAAATTAATTTATTAAGTTATGCTTTTGAAACTTTAGGTTTTGTAAACAATATAAATATTAAGATAAGACTTGGGTTTAACGAAGTTTAATAAAAAAGGATTATACATGGTCTATAGAGAGAATGTGTGTAAAAGTAAAACAGTTAGGGAATTAAATGTAAGTAAGGATACATAAAAGGTTATCTTAAAACACCTTATTATAAAGATATGGTTAAATAATAAAACCTTGTGGATACTAAATGTGAGAGTTCGATAAGTTTGAGTTAACTATAATATGGTTATTTCAAGATGAAAAGTAATTTAACAACTTATGACAAGATTAATAGATGGTTGTAATTAAAGGCCATTCTGAACTAAAGATAAGATAATTGAGTTTAGTAGCTCAAATAAGTTATACTAAAATGCGTCTACAACACTACGATCGATTCAATATACAAGATGTAGGTCTTAATTAAGTTAAGGAAAAGACTTAATCATAATGGGTTGTCTAGTAGAAATTGTTTAAATATATAATCTTTATATTGTGAGATAATAGTATAGTATTCTAAGATAAACCCATCATTGGTCATAACACAATGTTTATTCTAAATTAAGAATAAATGTATTGAGCTTAAGATTATTATTGAAATTCTTAGATTTAATTATATACTAAAAACACATTTATGTTATTAAGGTCTCAAAAGTCTTGAATGTGAGGATTGTGGTTAAATATGAATTAAGTGGATAGGAGGACAGTTAGCAGGTGTTAATAAAATACATTCCTTGATCCTACAACCTTGGGCTATACAACCTTCTAAAATAAGTCAAAGGTTATACATAACATTTAAGCGAGGGCTTATAAGATAATTGAGATTTGGAGATAAGAGAGAAGAATTCATTTAACTTTTGCTTAGGGTAGGTTATTGATAGTAAGTTATCTTTAATATTCTTCAGAGTACTGTTGATTGTTTGCGCAAGTAGATTAGAACGCTACAAGTACCCAGTACGATCGTAACTTTTGCTAAATTTGTACGATTATTGTTCGTATTGTTGTTTTTTTTGTTTATGGAATGTTTTGTACGATTTCTCATACTCCGATATTTTGCTGATTGACGTGTGGAATGTTTTGGAAAACGCTAACTGACTTTAAGAGGAACTTCTAAAAAGGAAATGGTTGTGTGACTGACTCAGCTTGTGTGACTAACTGAGCCTTGAGTATGAACTTACATGGGTATTGGTTCCTTCTATTTGGTGTCCCTTAGACATTGACTGCTTAGGGTTTACGCTTCTGCACTCTGTAGGACTGAGTGTTTTGGTATTGCTCTGGGTAGTTGGTGATCTAGTGGGGATTTGGAAAAGGTCAATCTGGGAAATCTTTCTTTCGACGTGCGCGCGTCTTTAATGGTAACAGTGGGGCTGTATATCCCTCGCCCATAGGGGCATTGATATTTGACAGTGAGGGGCTGTATATCCCCTGTCCAAAAAGGGACGTGATAGACAGTGAGGGGCTGTATATCCCCTGTCCTTAGTGGACGTGATAAACAGTGAGGGGCTGTATATCCCTTGTCCTTAGTGGACGTGATAAACAGTGAGGGGCTGTATATCCCCTGTCCTTAGTGGACGTGATTGGCGGTGGGGGCCATCTCTCCCAATTGAACTTATTCCACTCTTGGGTATATTTTGTCTATGGGATCATCTTCTGAAATGGTGGGACATAAACTGTCTACCACGGGTTATGGATATTGATGTCACTCCTAGTCCTCTGTGACTACTTAAGTCTTTCTCTTCTTAACCAGAATTGGTTCTAACATCAACAATGGATGCTTACTAACTATGTGGTGTGTCTACTTAAGTGGATGACTTGGTTTGGAAGTTCTCTGTCTCTATCATTGTCTTGTTTTCTTTTCTCTTTAACTTGATTGTTTTGAAGTGCTCTATCTCTGTTTTACTTTTAAGAGTTTGTTTTCATGTTACTGTTTATTTTGAAGAGTTATGTTTTATAAGTTTGTTTTTGGAGAATTGTACCAGTTCCATTCCAGGGAACTGACCCGCCCCTTCGGGGTGGGCTGCTTGGTTTCATCTTGCAGGTACGAATTGATTTACAGGTGGCCACGAAGAGAATGAGCGTTTGGGATGGGACTAGGTTTTGTGGAGAGAGAATATGTTTAATTTATATTATGTTTGTGTTAAGTTTTTCTCGAGTTCAGACCGTAGCTTTTGTGGATTGTAAGTTGTAAATTGGTGAGGTTTGGTGCCGGGTGTTGGAACCCGATGATCTGTACGCCTTTAGTATTTTATTTCCGCTGTAATTATGTTAAGTAGGGGCGTTATAGAAAGTGGTATCAGAGTGTAGTTACGCTTTGAACCCGAGAAAACAAGCCGAGTGAAATACTTAGATTATAGGTGCACTTAAAACTGGGGAACTGGGGTAGAATTGGGAGGTGAGACTCCAGTAAGGCACGACTCCTAACCCTTTTTGGAATTGTGAACGATTCCTTTACACACTTTTCTTTTGTGAATGTCTGTTGAGTGTGATGTGTTGTTATACCGTCCCAACAATAAACTACAGAAAATATATATACATATATATATAAGTTTGGAACATCCTATATTAAGTACGATAAGATTTTGGTTGAGATAAACCAAATATTAAGCTATTTTTCAAAAGCATGCTCATGTAGAATACATTGCTAAAAAAATGTAATCCTTTAAAAGCTAGTACACAAATTCCTGGAATTGTAAAGAATACTTTTGGTTGAAAACAATATCCAAATATAACTTTAAATAACTAAATTAGTATTGATATTATGTGAAAGTACTTCAACTCCTTTAAAGTTTGAAAATAAATCTCAAGAATTACTTGGTACAAATTGTTGCCTAAAGGTAATGTTTGGATAAATCTTAAGTCTAGAAAATTATTAAGCTAACAAGAACTAGTAGCGTATTAGAAAAGATCAACATCTGACCTTGTAAAACACATAAAACTCTATGTTAACTTTAGAAAGAAAACACCTAAACCTAACACCTACGGGAAGTGCCTGGTGCGACGAACGTCTAGGCTGAAAGTAGTGGGGGTGCACACCCACTTCTGGAAGTTTAGGGGCTAGTCAAGCCTTGTCATCTAACTGTAAATAATCTTCTACGCATGTGATGGATTGTGTTGAACTTGAGGGGAAGTGGTGGTAAGACGTTACCATCATGAAATCTTGAGCTAGGCATATTTCATTGCTAACCACAATGAACAAATCAAAATTTGTATCTTAAGATCCGGTATTAAACTCATAAATGTAAAGGGTTTATTGAGTTAAATTTGGTGGAAAAATACCTATACATGGAGGAAGGGGATTAAGTTTGGGTACTCCAAGATACAACATCCACCCTGGTTGAATATATATAAAAAAAAAATCAATAAAGAAGTTACTTAAAGATTGAGTGAAGAGAAGAGTAATACTAGACTAAATATCATTATCCTTAAATACTTGAGTATTGAGCATCTTAAAAAAAAAATTAAAAAAAATTTTGAGAGTTACATAAAGACTGGAAATTCTCATGTTTATTGGAAGTTTAACATTATACATGTATAAAATTTTAAAAGACACACTAGAGTGATATTTACCAAAAGTCACAGAAAATATTTATTATAGAGTTTTAACATATGGTTGGCCAATAAACCTTTGAAAATAATTTTGGAAGATTATTGAGGATTATTAAATGATCGGGAATATTATGTTAAACTACTCAAGTACGTTACACCCGAGGTATAGCTTAGTAATATAATTGATATGATAAATGATCATATATGGACATATAATTCATATCAGTCATTAAATGAATGGATAATAATCATAAGATAAAATTTATAACCACCAAGGAAATACAAATACATAACAATCAAGAGATACAGATATATATAACGATCATAGATATAATCAACGGTGCAGTAAAATTCAACAAAGCTGGTTAATAAGGTGTTGAATTCTTTGAATGTGCCATTAGTAGTGGTACGAGGGCGTACCTTAGCTCTTTTAAGGGGGATATGCTGGCATACTCCTCCTTCGTTATCTCATCCGGATTATGCCTCGTTGCATTATTAGCAAAGGGAGAACAGTATTAGCAGAATGAGAGGTGTTTGTATGTGCTTGGTTTTTGCATTATGACTCAGTATGTGACTTTTGATTTTCATCATGTTATATCTTGGTATATCCTGATTCAGTTTGATTTTGAGTAATCTTGAGTGGAATGTTGTTATGGAAGTGGATGGAAATAAAGGATTGGTTTGGTATGGAACTTCATTGGAACTTTTATTGTCTCAGCACACCCGAAGCGGTGTGAGTGCTTATTAGTTGATTTTAAACTTCGAGGCGAAGTTTCTTTTAAGGGGGATATGCTGAAATACCCCTAAATTAATTTAATTAATTTAGGGGATTCTTTTATTAAACCTTTAATAATACTATTAAGTATTAAATTATTATATGGAATTATGAATATTAAATTATTATATGGAATTATGAATATTAAATTATTATATGGAATTATGAATATTAAATTAATATAAGGGGTTGTGAAATTTATTTAGGGGTTTTCTCCTAATTATTATATATTATTGTATAGTATTATGAATTTAATAATAAGATTTATAAGTTAATAAATCTTGGGGAAATTTCTAAACACTCCAAAATATTATAAAGATTTTAGGAAGTGTTGGAACATTGTTTTGAAACATAAAAGTCAATATAAAATTCTAGAAACCTTAAAGCTTATTAAGCCTTGCTAGAGTTGACTTTTTGAGAATGGTCAAACCAGGCCATGAAACCTATACCAATAAATAGGTTATGAAAAACCATGAAGATCGATAAAAAGAACGTCAAAAACGGATCATCCTAGCCAAAGTTATGCTAGATTGAAGTTTTGAATCAAAATTTTAAGAAGTGCCACGTGTCACTCTGTAATGGGTCGCCCACACTTAGCCGATTTCCTTCCCTGATTTTCGTAACCGATTTCACTTCCTAGCCCTAACTTTAGACGGCTATAACTTTCACATCTCTCAATATTTTCCATGCCGTCTTCACCAATCTCTTCTCCTACAATTACTCTTTCCAACCATTACTCATACAAACCCTAGATCCTTCTGAGTCAACCGGGAAATCGAGCCAAAGTAGCCACCTTGCTAGGCTGTTTCCAGAATTCCGGAATTTCCTTCGTTTTCAGGTAACTTGCGTCGATCATAACTTCTTCGTTAATCAACCAAAATTCGATTTCTTTAGCTCGTTGTAAAGATCTCTAATCCCTCTACAATTTTGGTGTTTATGCCCAAGTCTGAATCGCAACCAGTTGAGAGATATAGAGGTCTAAAGTTTCGGTTTCAACAGTACATAAAATAACACCGAAACAGGAAGGTAAACGCGTGTTTTGTAACTTCAAAATCTTTTTGTATGGTGCGAGTTAGGATTAGTTCTAGTTATCAATGTGTAGAGCTAAGTTTCATCTTTCTATTGAGCCAATTAACAAAGCCTAAATCGATATGTACAATAACTTATAGATCCTCGAAGTTGGCTTCACGAACTGATCAGAAGTTGAGTTTTTCCAGAACCCGTTCTCGAATTCTCCTCCGATATTGCAATTCCGGTGAGTGTTTCCTCAAATTCTTCGTTGTTGCTAATCTATACTTCATTGTCGACCTAACCCATGTCTCAATTTCATCAATTACGTGTTAGATTAGGAGAATTGGTACGATTTGTATTCGAAATCGACTCGGTACTGAAATAAAAACCTAACTCTCGAATCAGTTTCGAATCTTGGTGTATACTGTATTAAAATTGGGGAAATCGGTACCAATAGAACCGAAATTTGATTACAAATCCATAGAAACAAAAATCACTCAATTTCGTTCTGTGGATTAGGAGAAATTAACGATTTAGTACTCGGGGGTAGAAGTGAGCTCGCTGATGAACTCGACGTACAGGAGCCGTCCGATCTCGATTTAAGAGATTGGACGGCCGAGATTAAAACATTCCAGAATTTTGTTTAAAAGGGTTTTAATAAATTCCAGTAAATGGTCTTAACTTGTTGGGTTAATTTAAATATCTTCCCGAATGTATTTTGACTTGAAATTTTAACCATAGATTCCTTATTTTATGTAGTTTGTTTTGATGTAAATTATTATGGTTTTGGAGTTTTTAAACATAAGTTATGATTTTTACAAGTTACGGGTTTTCTGGAATTATTTGGCTAAATTAAAAAGATATTTTTATGAAAAAAAAATTTTATAATATGTATAAAATGTTATAGTTACTGCATATTAAGTTTGGGAATTTTTGGGCAACGGGTAAAGGTTTTAAAAATTGTGTTTGTGAGTTTTCCATAAGAATAACCTATAATATATGGTTTTTAATGTAATCAAAAATTAAAGTATAGTTGATTAATGAATTTTATAGGTTGGGGAAAATATAATAAGACCAATTAACATTTAATACAGTATGTTTATAAATATTTTGGGTATTAACTTTAAGTGAGGTAAAAATTGTTACATATATTTATATATATATTTTATATGAGAGAAATAAATAGAAACTTATATTAAATCAAGGAATTTAACTAAACTACATTTTATTTATTATATATAATATGGAAGCTAATATGTTTAACTAAAACTAAGGGAAATACTCTATTTTATAAACCATAAATCAGTTGTGGATATGTCTAAAAGATATTAAATATAATTAAATACAATAGAATTTCTTAAAGAATGTTCTGGATAAATCTTGATATATGTGGATATATATATAAATACAATAAAAATAGATAAAGGAAATAACATTCCTTGTGAGAAATGTAATAGGAAGGATATATATATATAATATATATATATATATATATACGATAAATAAATAAATAAAAAGGAATAAAATACCTTATAGAAAATATAATATGAAGGAATTAATGAGTTAAACTAAACCTCTACATGATACTAATAAAAGAATATTATATGAGGTGGTATTAATTTATGGTTATAGGTTGAGTTTTTAGTTATCTTTGAGTTTCTAAGATTTATATAAACCGTATTTAAACACATGTATTTATTTAGTCAATAACCACAATGTATATCTATAATTTGCTTAAGAAATTAATAAGTTGAAATTTAGGAATATTTGTAATTGGTCTACATAAAGGGTTACACAAATAGATCTTATTATATAATTAATAATAAAAATGAATGAAATACTTTTACATTTAAATGTTCTTATTATATAAACAATAGTAAAATAAATGAGTTACTTGTACATCTAAATGTGAAGAGGATAAATAAGTCTAGATTTAATTATTTCTTAATATTTATAGTATTGAGTAATAACTTAATATTTTAAGATAAAATCATTAAAAGGGATTATGATATAAAACTACATTAAACTATGATTAGGAATTTAATCTAAATAATAATCCTTAAGTTTCTTACAACTAGTTAAGCCATATAAATACATTTAACACCAATATTCAGGATGTGAGTTTATAGTTAAGTAATGTATTTAGTAGTTAGAATTTATAAGGAGGTTTGTAAATAGAAATTAGATACTTAAAATCTTTAAACTTTAATTAGATGAAACTAGGTTACATAAGAGATTATATTGATTTACCTTTGACACTGGAAATATTAATGTGTCATTTGAATATAAGGTATGGAGATTGTTCAGAATATTATCTTATTAAGTAATTGACAATTTCACTTATGAACCGGAATTTAATTTTTGATAAATTCTACCTCATGCTAAGATATAATGTCCATCCTAAATACAATAAAGGAAATTAATTTATTAAGTTATGCTTTTGAAACTTTAGGTTTTGTAAACAATATAAAATGTATTTAAGACTTGGGTTAACGAAGTTTAATATAAAAGGATTATACATGGTCTATAGAGAGAATGTGTGTAAAAGTAAAACAGTTAGGGAATTAAATGTAAGTAAGGATACATAAAAGGTTATCTTAAAACACCTTATTATAAAGATATGGTTAAGTAAATAATAAACCTTGTGGATACTAAATGTGAGAGTTCGATAAGTTTGAGTTAACTATAATATGGTTATTTCAAGATGAAAAGTAATTTAACAACTTATGACAAGATTAATAGATGGTTGTAATTAAAGGCCATTCTGAACTAAAGATAAGATAATTGAGTTTAGTAGCTCAAATAAGTTATACTAAAATGCGTCTACAACACTACGATTTCAATATACAAGATGTAGGTCTTAATTAAGTTAAGGGAAAGACTTAATCATAATGGGTTGTCTAGTAGAAATTGTTTAAATATATAATCTTTATATTGTGAGATAATAGTATAGTATTCTAAGATAAACCCATCATTGGTCATAACACAATGTTTATTCTAAATTAAGAATAAAGGTATTGAGCTTAAGATTATTATTGAAATTCTTAGATTTAATTATATACTAAAAAACACATTTATGTTATTAAGGTCTCAAAAGTCTTGAATGTGAGGATTGTGGTTAAATATGAATTAAGTGGATAGGAGTGGACAGTTAGCAGGTGTTAATAAAATACATTCCTTGATCCTACAACCTTGGGCTATACAACCTTCTAAAATAAGTCAAAGGTTATACATAACATTTAAGCGAGGGCTTATAAGATAATTGAGATTTGGAGATAAGAGAGAAGAATTCATTTAACTTTTGCTTAGGGTACGGGTTATTGATAGTAAGTTATCTTTAATATTCTTCAGAGTACTGTTGATTGTTTGCGCAAGTAGATTAGAACTGCTACAACGTTACCCAGGTACGATTTCTCGTACTCAGCTTGTTGTGTTTTGGACTTTATGGAATGTTTTGTACGATTTCTCGTACTCCGATATTTTTGCTGATTGACGTGTGGAATGTTTTGGAAAACGCTAACTGACTTTAAGAGGAACTTCTAAAAAGGAAATGGTTGTGTGACTGACTCAGCTTGTGTGACTAACTGAGCCTTGAGTATGAAACTTACATGGGTATTGGTTCCTTCTATTTGGTGTCCCCTTAGACATTGACTGCTTAGGGTTTACGCTTTTGCACTCTGTAGGACTGAGTGTTTTGGTATTGCTCTGGGTAGTTGGTGATCTAGTGGGGATTTGGAAAAGGTCAATCTGGGAAATCTTTCTTTCGACGTGCGCGCGTCTTTAATGGTAACCAGGGACTGTATATCCCTCGCCCATAGGGGCATTGATATTTGACAGTGAGGGGCTGTATATCCCCTGTCCCAAAAAGGGACGTGATAGACAGTGAGGGGCTGTATATCCCCTGTCCTTAGTGGACGTGATAAACAGTGAGGGGCTGTATATCCCTGTCCTTAGTGGACGTGATAAACAGTGGGGGCTGTATATCCCCTGTCCTTAGTGGACGTGATTGGCGGTGGGGGCCATCTCTCCCAATTGAACTTATTCCACTCTTGGGTATATTTTGTCTATGGGAATCATCTTCTGAAATGGTGGGGACATAAACTGTCTACCACGGGTTATGGATATTGATGTCACTCCTAGTCCTCTGTGACTACTTAAGTCTTTCTCTTCTTAACCAGAATGGATTCTAACATCAACAATGGATGCTTACTAACTATGTGGTGTGTCTACTTAAGTGGATGACTGGTTTGGAAGTTCTCTGTCTCTATCATTGTCTTGTTTTCTTTTCTCTTTAACTTGATTGTTTTGAAGTGCTCTATCTCTGTTTTACTTTTAAGAGTTTGTTTTCATGTTACTGTTTATTTTAAAGAGTTATGTTTTATAAGTTTGTTTTTGGAGAATTGTACCAGTTCCATTCCAGGGAACTGACCCGCCCCTTTCGGGGTGGGCTGCTTGGTTTCATCTTGCAGGTACGAATTGATTTACAGGTGGCCACGAAGAGAATGAGCGTTTGGGATGGGACTAGGTTTTGTGGAGAGAGAATATGTTTAATTTCTATTATGTTGTGTTAAGTTTTTCTCGAGTTCAGACCGTAGCTTTTGTGGATTGTAAGTTGTAAATTGGTGAGGTTTGGTGCCGGGTGTTGGAACCCGATGATCTGTACGCCTTTAGTATTTTATTTCCGCTGTAATTATGTTAAGTAGGGGCGTTACATTGGTGATTTTGGGTTTTGCTTGAGGGGCAGAAACTGTATTAAAACGTTTAATCAAGTAACTAGATAATGAGGGAAAACTGGGAACCAAATCAGTTAACTAGAAGAGAAGGTAGCAGGTTTAAGTTTTAGTTTTTCAACTTCTCCTGAAAATTTAGGCCTTCTGTATAACCTTGTGACAGATGGCTTAAGAGGGTTGCGTTGGTTAACAATAAACCCAAGTCAGTACTAATGCACCTATCTCAACTGGTATACTCATTTAGGAAGTAGAAGTCAAGTTATTAGGCAGAAATAAAACAATAGAAGGAAAGTGCATCAGTTCAGGATTTCTATTTTCTTCAGTTTTCAGGTGTTGCGTAGAGAACTTCTCAGAAGTGTTCCTGGTTGTTCTGGGTTTGTTCTTGGAATTCAAAGCCTGGCTAAACCACATAGCTACGTGGGAAATCAAAGTAGGAGAAGTTAGAAGTCAGAATTAGTGAACAACAGAAAAGAAACCTAAGAGGATAAAACAGTTCCTGTTTCAGTTCAGTTTTCAGATTCTCTAGTTTCAGTGCAAAGGATTATCGTGGACGTTGTCCCAGGTTATTGTGGATCTGTTTTGAAACTAAAATCTTGGTTAAACACTCAACGAAATGGATGAACAGATTGTGAGGGAATTGAAAGTCAAATTCATGAATGAAACAGTTAGTTACAAAACAATGTATAAGTTCACATTTCAGTTTCTGCAACCTTCAAGTTCTGTGTGGGGAGTTTTCAGAGGTTTGCTCATAATGTTGTGGGTCTGTTATGAAGTAAAAACCATGTTAAAGGATGTACCTAAGTAACTAGACAATCCAGGGGAACCTGAGAAAAAAAAAACCAAAATCGTGAACAAGAGAAAAATAGAAGAAGATTTGTCAGTTATGTTTCAGTTTCAGTTCTTGGTCTATCACTGATGCTAATCAGGTTGCTGTGGGTTTGTTTTGGTTTACAAACACTCTTAACACCTATAACTAGTGGGGTAAGATTAAGAGACAGAGGAGGGAATGAAAAAGAAAAGATAACATAAATGAATGTTTCAGTTTTATGATTTTCTGAAAATCTGTCTGCTGTATAACTCTGTACACAATGGTTTGAAGGGGTGTATTGGGTTGCCAACGAATCTAAAACACCTCTAATGTACCTTAGTAAGTTATGAATGCATTGGGTAAATTAGAAGCCAGATTAAAGAGAGGAAAACAGAAGGAAAGGTAATGCATCAGTCTTTTAGTTTTTGATTATCTTTTGTAAGTGTTTGTGTAACTGATCACAGAAGCTATTTGAGTGTTGTACTGGGTTAGTCGTGAGTTTAAGACATTGTTAACACCCTTAGCTAGTTGAGTAAATACTGGGGGAAAGAATGAAACATAGGTTGAACTGAATAGATACTAGAACCAAGAAAGAATATGTAGAATGTTGTTTCAAATTTCATTAATATTGTAGTTCTGTATAACTAGTTTACATGGGTGTTATGAGTGTGATGTTAGTGTGATAATAAACCCAAAACATACTTAATACATTGACTAAGTTGATGAAACATATGGGGAAGGCTATGCATCAGTAGGTACACTAGAAGTGGGATTAAATAAGGTTATGAACAAGAGTTTTATCTTAGGTTTTGAAGCCTTTAAGTTTCAGTATGAGTGAGTTCCAGAAATATTTGAGGGAGTATTGTTGTGTTGATAATGAGCTTGAAACATAGCTAACTTAATTAGGAAGAGGGGATTACACTTGGGAAAATTAAAGATAAGTTTCAATAAGGGAGAGTTGAAGGCAAGGGAAGAGAGGTACCGATTGTAGGTTGTCGGTTTCGTTGGGAGATTATATGTAAGTAGATTGTTGTAGTAGGTTAGTGATGATGATAAAACTTCATTAAGATGTCTATCTAAGAGGGAATACACTTTAGGCAAGTTAAAATCCATCTTAGATAAACTTGTTACAAGTTAGTGCCTAAAATACTCTAAGACATTAGTAGAGAAAGAACTTAATTAACTTGTAAAACGTCGGTGTGTATGCCTTTGGAGCGAGACAAAGTTTAAGAATAATACTTGGAGAATTTCTAAGGGTATTACAAGTTAAGCATTTAAAAGATTCACCTAGGGAGCTTCACATGAAAGCATGAAATAAGCTAGGAAGAATGTCACAACAGTTGCGCATGAAATCATAAAACTGACAAGTGTTTTAAATAATGTTAGGGTCGTAACGAACGCCAACCGGGAACCCGTGCATGAGACGACACTTGCTTCTAATCTAGGTATGGATATGTGTGGTCCGTATGTTGCCGTGTTACACGGCTTGTTTGCTGTGTGCCTTGCTTGACAATGACCACAAGACTAAAGCATGAAATTGGATTGCATGTTTTAACTTGCTTATATGCCTATGCTATTATTGTTGCATACGCGCACACAGTTGTGTAGTCCCTTCTCGTTGATGAAACTTTGAGATGAAACACAACGAACTACGTACAAAAACAAAGGAACTATATAAAGGGAACACTCCTCTTAAACTATAGAGGACCTCTAATGACACCCACTATGGTGTCGAACTTATAATGATAATGAAAAGTAAAATACCAGTTGGCGGAACACATCCTGGGGTCTAGAGATGACCCCGCTTTCTCGGCGCATGATGCCGGAAATGGAGGATTAGCTATGGAGAAGACGCCCTTCAATTTGTGGTGATAAGAGAATTCACAAATAACCCTTAAAGAATCAAGGAAAGATTGGCACCTACATGATATGGTCACGGGACCTAAACTATATCCCTAGACCTGTGCAAGGAAAGAGAAAGAAAATACACATTATGGGAACAAGGGAAAGAAATGAAAACACACAATGCGCAAACGATCCCATAGTGAGGATCATTGGTATAACATACCTATGCACACGTTTATTATTTACATGATTGTTGTTGCTATGCTAGCAGCTTGTTGTGCTTGGTCGCGTGTTGATATTGCTACGATGTCAGCATGTTATGCTTGGTTGCTTGTTGCTAATGCTTTGCTACCTTTAAGTGTGTATGACATCATGATGTGTTGTGGTGTGTTTTACTGCTTAATAATAGCATGTAATTGGACTTAATAATATTCGACCAAGTAGTCGTGTAGCCCGGCAACATACGGGCTACACATATTCATACTCAACGTAGTCTGCTGAGTCCTTTACAACCCAATTTTTACTGGTATTGAGCCGGACGATAACGGAGCGTAGGCGGGATGGCTACCATGGGGGTAGTCCATCAGGGCATAATTTTTGAGTATGTAGTAGTATGTTTAATTATGGGTTGATACTAAACCCGAGATGTAATTTTAGTTTATGATTTGGTAATTTTGTTGTAGACACTCGGTATTTGGAGTTGTATATTGTATATGAGTTTTGGTTGAGGCTGTTTCCAGTCATGCAGACTGTAACTTGGTGTTGGTAATGTGGTCTGTCAACCACGTGGATGGTTGGCATCTGTAGCACCCGGATGATGTTGAGAATCCGCTGCATAGTTATCTTGTAATACGGCTATGAGCTTTGTTCGTACTATTGGATGTTTATTCGGGGGTGTTACAGAAAGTGGTATCAGAGCGTAAACTACGCTCTGATGACTGGAACAGGAAATACCGAGATTAGGAATTCCGACAATGAGTTAACGGGTGGAGTAGTACGTGAGGCACGCTAGTTAGGGTTTTCACCAGGTTTACTGGATACCTACAGACACCTACACCTGACCTCCGCATCCCTTGTTAAATTCAAGGAAAGAACGCCAGAGAGGTAGAACCTCCTCTTACTCGGGGAAACCCGATCTGGCAACTACTTAATGTTATACAAGTAACCCGTGAAAAAAACTATACTATATAATAGCCCAAGACTCGAAGCTCTGACTAGAGCGTGAAGTTCAAAGACGTCGCCAAAAGAATAATACCAATGGAGGGACCAATTTTAGAGACAACTGGTCGACATGCTTAGCAGTCGACCGACCCTACCTCACAAGCGAAGAGGGCCGAAACACCCTAAAATTTATGAAATAAATAAAGCTACGTAAGCAATTAATTAAGCCAAGGATGGGATTGAGATAAATTCTTCAATTCGTACAATCGAGAGGTAATTTTAGTAAACCTCGTAAAAACCATGAAATGAGAGGATATAGTTCGAGACGAAATTACACATAAAATGGTACAACTATAAGCTAATAAAGCATGACACAATTTTACACACTAAGAATAATAATTTCGGAATTCAATTAATTCCCTACTCCCTCTCATGTTTCTCTTCGTTCGCTAACATAACGAATTTTCTTCGACAATAA
This sequence comes from Limonium bicolor, assembly GCA_023374045.1. NCBI lineage: Eukaryota > Viridiplantae > Streptophyta > Magnoliopsida > Caryophyllales > Plumbaginaceae > Limonium > Limonium bicolor. Next base: position 29,555,102 of record CM041777.1, on the reverse strand, counting down.
TTGCAGTTCCCCAAGAAAAACACATTGGTACAGGGATCATAGAAAAAAAAAACTCTCGAACCTTGTAAATAGTCATTACCATGAGGCACTGGTTACCCACCCCAACACAAAGCAAACAGATAAGAAAATGGCAGTGAATTCGCCACTATGCTCAAACACCTATCTAGTATTTTGTTCAAGGAGACCAAATAAAAGGAGTTGTGTAGAATAGAGAATTAAGTTCCAATCATGGAGGAACAAATTCCGAGAGAGGAACTGTTAAAACACCCGCAAGCAATGCAACGGGTAACCGTGGAATACAATTTTTATAAAAAGATAAACCCTTTGGATCATGTGTACATCATTAACTATGGTTATGAAGAAAATGATATGGAGCCTCACTAACTAATACAATGAAAACTCCAGTACCAATAAAGGTTATGCTCACCAGATATACGTACCAAAGAGCACATACTGCCACATTCAGGTGAGGTTTAACTGAGTGTTAAGACATGCATAAAACTTGTCCCGGGGGACTTACACCCGGTAGACTTATAATCTTTTGCATCTGTGAATCTAACAACAATCCAATACAAGACCGTTCAATGGGTTGTTAGTCTAAGTTTTACTATAACCTCGGTAAGATTACCACATAGTTCTAAAATAACAATTCTACAACAAATAAATAACAACCATGATAAGAAAAAAAAAAGCAATTTCCGAATATAAATCTTGGATTAAGATATACGTAGCGATAAGAAAATATTACTCATAAATGGACAATGATGTGGGCTTTATTATCCTAAGTAACCTAGGAGATACCTTAGATAAAGTAACGGTAATACTGTTCTCCAATACAAGTATATTCGAACATGCGATGTCCTAGATAAATTCCAGGCATACACTAAGACCTAAAAGGCTTGTATACACTTGAGAAATTATTCACTATAACACCTAGGGTTGAACCTTAGACAAGAAGATTAAGAGAACTTAATCTTATGGAGAGACATTGAACATGGTGCGGATGAATCACCTATATCCATACTATATCTCTGAGTACGGTGCGGATGGATCACCTATATCCATACTATATCTATGAATACGGTGCGGATGGATCACCTATATCCATACTATATCTCTGAGTATGGTGCGGATGGATCACCTATATCCATACTATATCTCTGAATACGGTGCGGATGGATCACCTATATCCATACTATATCTCTGAGTACGGTGCGGATGGATCACCTATATCCATACTATATCTATGAATACGGTGCGAATGGATCACCTATATCCATACCATATCTCTGAATACGGTGTGGATGGATCACCTACATCCATACTATATCTCCAAATACGGTGCGGATGGATCACCTAAATCCATACTATATCTATGAATACGCTGCGGATGGATCACCTATATCCATACTATATCTCCAAATATGAGAACTTGGAATGAAAAGAACTCATAATATCAGGAGGATATGAATGTATGTACAAATATACCATTAAATTTATGGAAACAATCATATGTGCATATATAAGACAAAAGGGTATTGTAATACAAATATGACCTTGGAACTTATAACACATAAGTATACATATATTATGGATACAAGAATGAGTGAATGTATATATGTACACATTTAGATGTATACAAAGTTGGAAAATTTAAGGGATTAATTCAAGAGTTGATGGCCAAATGACTAGAAGCATGGAGGGTAATAATTAAATTGGTTGATTGTTTGTTGGACGTGCGAGGTTGAACTTAACCCTGGTCAGGTCAAGTGATACTGAGCACAAATTGGGGTGGAAGGATAGTTCAACACTTACGCTGACCACGTAAGGGTTGGATAACTCTCGAAACCTCCTACAAGTGGACACATGAACTACAAAATAAGAAGGATGCGATATCGATGTAGATGATACAAGCGGGTAGAATACATTGATACACGATTCGAAATTTAGAGGTTACAGCCACAGAAACTTCTAACATATATAATTTGGTAACCTTTTGACTGAAACCAATTGAAGTCAACCAACAGTGCCAAGGCCATAATTGGGCTGAAGAATAAAGATTACTTAGAGACGAAAAACATCTAAATTGGCTGTACACATTAAGAGATAAAGGAAGGTAGTAATGCTAGGAGAATAAACTAGCTAGCTACACATGAATATGAGCGGTAATATAAACTAAACAAATCGTGGTAACAACGACACGTCGGTAACATTCAAATACTAAGAACTAAATTATTAAAGCCCAAAAAGGTCAGCCAGAAAAAACAATTCAGACGCTTAAAAGCGCACCAAAATCATGAATATCCAACCTCCAAAAGGAAATGAATAGACAAATTACAACCCATATAAATTAAAATACCCCATGTAAGTCAAGAGACCTTTACTACTATTATAAGGATACCATTGAGCCCTGCACCACATTGGAATACCGAAGGTTATCAGAGTCGCACAGCAGAAGCTGGTGGACCGTATCTCCCATTTTCCGGTTGAATAACAAGTGACATATCGGCCAATACCTTAGACCCAGAGGGGTTAAACCCGAATCCATTATAGATCGGTATGGATACTGATAAGAATCCTTGTGACATAAACTAAGCCATTAACAAGGGCAAGACATTCGAAACCTAAAATGCATAGAAGCTAGAATGCCCATGAGGATTAAACATCTCTATCCAAGGTTCTAATATGATACAAAAAGGATTACGTGGGTGTAATCCATTTTTAAGGGGGGGTCGTTTCGTTTTTGCTATGTTGTTGCTCGTTGGATGTGTTATGTTTGGTTGCTATGTGTGTGAACTGTGTTCGAATTGGTTTGGATGCACTGTGGTTATGAATGAATGACTTGTCCTCTTGATTATTATGAACTATAGTGGATGAATATTACTGGTACATTGAAATATTATTGAGAATTTGGTGAAGCCACAGATGTGGCGTGGTGCTTATAAGCACAAATGGTGAAATAAAATTGTTGAATTTGTGGGACATGATACCCTAGTTAGAGAGAACGAATTCGGGACTTGATCCTTTCACTATGTGTATTCCTATAACCACACGTTGGTTCGTAGGTCTGTGCGTATAAATTGTGCAGAATTGTGTGTGGGCATTGTATTGGATACCGTGTGTGCTCTTGCCTTGTGTATGTTATACATTGTTAAGGATGTTGTGGTGGTGGTATTGTTTACGACGCATAACGTTGACTTTGTGTAAGTGCTTTAAGCACTTGGTATACAATAGGTGATACATATGTGCCAGGGCACTAGAACTGTTATGCATGGATGTCCTTGAGACTTGTGTATACTTATATGTACTGGTTTGGATTGGGAAAACTGGTGGTAGAATGAAATGTTAAGAAAGTGTGGGAACTTTAGTATTGATAGGATTGGACGGAGTAGAACTTGAGATTCGTTGGGTAGTTAGATACATATTCGATTGAGGCAACTTCGGGACGAAGAACTTTTAAGGGGGGTAGACTGAAATACCCCGAGTAACTATCACTCTAAATTAGTGAGGCCTAAATTAAATTATGAGCAACAATTACCATAAAACATTATGATATTTAAAATATGGATCCAAGCGGATACTAGGTTAATCTCCAAAAAAATTATACTGCACGTACATATCGGTACGTAAAATAAATACCACTAGTACGCCCAATAAATCATATGAACATCCTATACACCCTAGACAAATTATTAACGCAAACGTAAACTCATATATATACACATCTCTAAACCGAAGATGTTATAAATAATAATGCGGCGCAAACACGAGCTTATATATAAAGGAATGCACGCTCCTAAACCGAAAGCGCGAATATAGTCGCACATGTATATAGACAAATATACACGTATATATATACGACCAACGTTACATATAAGTAACAACGTGATATATTGATACCGTCATATATACGTATGTATACGTACATGTATATACATATACATAACGTCCCAATATTACAACATGACATAATAATATAGTCGTATGTATATACATAACTAACAACGCGACATGATAATATAGTCACGTATATATATATATATACTTACAAAAAGGACGATGTTACAATGTTACATATATAAGTAACAACGGGACAAAATAAAATAGTCGCGTATATAACCAATAACACGCCATATTAATACAGTCGCACATATATATTTTTATATATATAAAAATAGGCATGTATATACTGAAAAAAAAGAGAGCAAATGCGCTCCTGTTGGGGTTTGAACCCGGTACCTTTCATACCTTCCTGAATGCCTTAACCGGTTGAGCTATGCTCGAATTCGGTAACTAATACCAATCTAATTATACTAGTAATTCGACTACCATTGTAACTACAAAAAAAAAAAAATAACAAAGCCATGACCAGGCACTATCATCGATCTCAAGTACAGAAGAAAGGGATTCAACTGAATCAAACAAAAAAAAAAAATAGTAAAAGAACAACAAAGCATCGGACAGCAAGTCCTTACTAATTTTCGAGAACTGCACTTCAAACCCCAATATTCCTCTTTTGCTTATCATGCTGCCAACAACTCACGTCTGTCATACCACTCTCCAAGGTCGAATTCTGATGCTGGGGAAATAGACAAGCAGACAGCCACTCACCTCATAGTTTGAGCACACCAAACTCCCACAAATTCCTCTTTGAAACTTCCACCCACTCGCACCTAATTAGCCTTCTGCATTCCGTTTTCTTTTGCCTCTGTCCTCTGATTAATACCATTGCTAGTCTTTCTCCTCTTCACTTGCACGCCCACACCAACAGCAACTCAGAGAACTTCTACTGCTACCCAGGCATGATGGTAAGGCCAAGTCTTCATGGCGTGTGTTTCTTTTTTTCCTGTTCTTTTTCTGTCCTCCTGTTATTCCTGATTCCTTCTTTCCTTCCTACCACATGATCAGTGACTCAAGTACCCTTGATCCCCTTTGTGCATGGTCGACTCCTGTTATGCAAGTTCAAAAACATTCTGGAGCCAACTGCTGTGAAACAGCAAGGTAATCAGTAGTCCATTCTTCTCCTTCTGCCATTGATATTCTGTCCGAAAAGCCATGGTGTTTGACTCCCCTTCTCACCTCTTTGTGTGCATGCTTGAACACCTTGGGAAGAACCTTCACAGAACTACACCGAAACTCCACAAAAAAAAGATCTGGTCCAAGTCTGATTGGAAATCATCCCAAGGTAAAATATTTAAACAGGTTCTGTTTCTGCTGGTTTCCCTTATGTTTTCTCATCACCAACCTCACTCCCTTTTCTTCTGTCTATGCATGATCAAGTGAAGCTTCTAAGACTCCAACTTGTGCGCCCAGAAAACCCCAAGGGAGAATTAGGAGAAACCACCCCCCTTAACTCAAGGTATTAAGCTGCATAAGTATGCTATACAGATTATAAAACTTATTCTTTTCTGTATAACAAAATTCCAGAGGAGTTGTAAGAGTCTTATTGGTTTAATCATGAACCTAAAACATAACTAATACACCTAACTATGTTATAAACACTTTGGGATAATTAAAAGAAAAAAAAAACTCAACCTGATGCATTAACCGTGAGGAAAGATAGAAGAAAAGCCACCAGTTTTGGTGTTTCAGTTTTTGAGACTTCTTGTTTCAGTAAAGGTAAGTTCAGTAGCAATAATAATGCTGTTTTGGGTTTTGTTTGGGTTTAAAAGCTTGATAGAGCACTTAAATAAATGAGCCAGCAAGTTGGGAAGAATTGAAAATCAAATTCGTGAACAAACAGAGGAAGAGAAACAGGAGAGGATGCATCAGTTCCAGTTTTCAGTTTTGCCCAGTTTCAGTAGTTAACAGAATCTGCAACATTAACCAAGTGATTTTGGGTTATTTAGAGTTCAAGCCTTGACAAAAACACTTAAACATGTGAGTAAATGAAGTGGGAGAAAAGGGGAAGTCAGATCTGAGAGAAGGAAGAAAACAATAGAAAAATGCTTCAGATTCTGTCACATTGTAACTTCTGTATGAATGAGTGCAGAAGATGTAACAGAGTTGTAATGTTTTTTTTCAAGAGCCTAAAATTGTATTAAAACACATAACTGAGTAATTAAACAAGTTTGGGAAGATAGGAGACAGGTTAGATAACATAAATGAAGCAACTGAAAAGAACATACTTCAATCCATGATTTCAGTTTCTGCTTTCTGTTTTCTGTGTAAAGAAGTTTCGGAGGTGTGGCCTTTGTTGCTTGGGTGTGTTCTTAAGTTTAAAATCTTGATAAAATATTGACTAAGTGGGTACAGAATTTGGAGGAGTTGTAAGACAGTTTAAGAAACAGACATAGAAGAAAATAGAAGAAAATATCAGTTTATGACTTTAACACCTTTTCAGTTCAGTACTGGGGACATTTCAATAGCTTGAACCGATTGTCTTGGGTCTGTCATGGAGGTTAGGATCTGTATTAAACATTTAACTAAGTAGGTGAGCGTTTTGGGAGAGGTTAGAATACATATTAATAAACCGAACAGAAAGATGGAAGAAGGGTCACACAAACTTCTAGTTTCAGTTTACTGCAGTTTTATGTTTCTGATTAAGAAGGTTTTGGCAAAATTATCAGTGTGGTTTTGGGTGGTTTCTGAGTTAAGATCTTGCTAAATCACTTAGCTGAATGGGTAAGCATTTGGAAAAAAAAGGGAAACCAGATCGATGAATGAGAAGTGAAACAAAAAAAGGAAGAAAATACCAATTCTAGTGCATCAGTTCAGTTTTCTTTCTATAGCTCATGTTCTCTGTGTAACCTTGTCACAGAGAGTTTATTAGGGTTGCATTGTGTGGGTAAATAACCTAAAACTTACCTAATGCACTCAAGTAAGATATTAACACCTTAGGGAAGAATCAAAGACAAATTATAAAACAGAAAGGCAACGATAAGAGAAGAGTTGCATCAGTTTCAGATTTCTACCTTTATGTAAAGAGTTCCAGAAAGGTTACCAAGGTGATTTTGGGGTTTTGTTTGAGGGGCATAAACTGTATTAAAACATTTAATCAAGTAACTAGATAATGAGGGAAAACTGGTAACCAAATCAGTTAACAATAAACCCAAGTTTTAGTTTTTCAACTTCTCCTGAAAACTTAGGCCTTCTGTATAACCTTGTGACAGATGGCTTAAGAGGGTTGTGTTGGTTAACAATAAACCCAAGTCAGTACTAATGCACCTATCTCAACTGGTATACTCATTTAGGAAGTAGAAGTCAAGTTATTAGGCAGAAAGAAAACAATAGAAGGAAAGTGCATCAGTTCAGGATTTCTATTTTCTTCAGTTTTCAGGTGTTGCGTAGAGAACTTCTCAGAAGTGTTCCTGGTTGTTCTGGGTTTGTTCTTGGAATTCAAAGCCTGGCTAAACCACATAGCTACGTGGGAAATCAAAGTAGGAGAAGTTAGAAGTCAGAATTAGTGAACAACAGAAAAGAAACCTAAGAGGATAAAACGGTTCCTGTTTCAGTTCAGTTTTCAGATTTTCAGATTCTCTAGTTTCAGTGCAAAGGATTATCGTGGACGTTGTCCCAGGTTATTGTGGATCTGTTTTGAAACTAAAATCTTGGTTAAACACTCAACGAAATGGATGAACAGATTGTGAGGGAATTGAAAGTCAAATTCATGAATGAAACAGTTAGTTACAAAACAATGTATAAGTTCACATTTCAGTTTCTGCAACCTTCAAGTTCTGTGTGGGGAGTTTTCAGAGGTTTGCTCATAATGTTGTGGGTCTGTTATGAAGTAAAAACCATGTTAAAGGATGTACCTAAGTAACTAGACAATCCAGGGGAACCTGAGAAAAAAAAAACCAAAATCGTGAACCAACAGAAAAATAGAAGAAGATTTGTCAGTTATGTTTCAGTTTCAGTTCTTGGTCTTTCACTGATGCTAATCAGGTTGCTGTGGGTTTGTTTTTGGTTTACAAACACTGTTAACACCTATAACTAGTGGGGTAAGATTGAGAGACAGTTAGGTGAATAACATGAGGGAATAAAAGAAAAGATAACAGAAATGAATGTTTCAGTTTTATGATTTTCAAAAAATCTGTTTTCTGTATAACTCTGTACAAAATGGTTTGAAGGGGTGTATTGGGTTGACAACGAATCTAAAACACCTATAATGTACCTTAGTAAGTTATGAATGCATTGGGTAAATTAGAAGCCAGATTAAAGAGAGGAAAACAGAAGGAAAGGTAATGCATCAGTTTGGTTTAGTTTTTGATTATCTTTTGTAAGTGTTTCTGTGTAACTGATCACATAAGCTATTTGAGTGTTGTACTGGGTTAGTCGTGAGTTTAAGACATTGTTAACACCCTTATCTAGTTGAGTAAGTACTGGGGGAAAGAATGAAACATAGGTTGAACTGAATAGATACTAGAACCAAGAAAGAATATGTAGAATGTTGTTTCAGATTTCATTAATATTGTAGTTCTGTATAACTAGTTTACATGGGTGTTATGACTGTGATGTTAGTGTGATAATAAACCCAAAACAGACCTAATACATTTGACTAAGTTGATGAAACATCTGGGGAAGTCTATGCATCAGTAGGTACACTAGAAGTGGGATTAAATAAGGTTATGAACAAGAGTTTTATCTCAGGTTTTGAAACCTTTAAGTTTCAGTATGAGTGAGTTCCAGAAATATTTGAGGAGTATTATTGTGTTGATAATGAGCTTGAAACATAGCCAACTTAATTAGGAAGAGGAGAATACACTTGGGGAAAATTAAAGATAAGTTTCAATAAGGGAGAGTTGAAGGCAAGGGAAGAGAGGTACCGATTGTAGGTTGTCGGTTTCGTTGGGAGATTCTATGTAAGTAGATTGTTGTAGTAGGTTAGTGATGATGATAAAACTTCATTAAGATGCCTATCTAAGAGGGAATACACTTTATGCAAGTTAAAATCCATCTTAGATAAACTTGTTACAAGTTAGTGCCTAAAAATACTCTAAGACATTAGTAGAGAAAAAACTTAATTAACTTGTAAAACGTCGGTGTGTATGCCTTCGGAGTGAGACAAAGTTTAAGAATAATACTTGGAGAATTTCTAAGGGTTATTACAAGTTAAGCATTTAAAAGATTCACCTAGGGAGCTTCACATGAAAGCATGAAATAAGCTAGGAAGAATGTCACAACAATTACGCATGAAATCATAAAACTGAAAAGTTGTTTTAAATAACGTTAGGGTCGTAACGAACGCCAAACGGGAACCCGTGCGTGAGACGACACTTGCTTCTAATCTAGGTATGGATATGTGTGGTCCGTATGTTGCCGTGTTACACGGCTTGTTTGCTGTGTGCCTTGCTTGACAATGACCACAAGACTAAAGCATGAAATTGGATTGCATGTTTTAACTTGCTTATATGCCTATGCTATTATTGTTGCATACGCGCACACAGTAGTGTAGTCCCTTCTCGTTGATGAAACTTTGAGATGAAACACAACGAACTACGTAAACAAAACAAAGGAACTATATAAAGGGAACACTCCTCTTAAACTATAGAGGACCTCTAATGACACCCACTTTGGTGTCGAACTTATAATGATAATGAAAAGTAAAATACCAGTTGGCGGAACACATCCTGGGGGTTTGGAGATGACCCCGCTTTCTCGACGCATGACGCCGGAAATGGAGGATTAGCTATGGAGAAGACGCCCTTCAATTTGTGGTGATAAGAGAATTCACAAATAACCCTTAAAGAATCAAGGAAAGATTGGCACCTACATGATATGGTCACGGGACCTAAACTATATCCCCAGACCTAGTGCAAGGAAAGAGAAAGAAAATACACATTATGGGAACAAGGGAAAAGAAATGAAAAACACAACGCGCGAACGATCCCATAGTGAGGATCATTGGTATAACATACCTATGCACATGTTTTATTATGTACATGATTGCTGTTGCTATGCTAGCAGCTTGTTGTGCTTGGTCGCGTGTTTGATATTGCTACGATGTCAGCATGTTATGCTTGGTTGCTTGTTGCTAATGCTTTGCTACCTTTAAGTGTGTATGACATCATGATGTGTTGTGGTGTGCTTTACTGCTTAATAATAGCATGTAATTGGACTTAATAATATTCGACCAAGTAGTCGTGTAGCCCGGCAACATACGGGCTACACATATTCATACTCAGCGTAGTTTGTTGAGTCCTTTACAACCCAATTTTTACAGGTATTGAGCCGGACGATAACGGAGCGTAGGCGGGATGGCTACCATGGGGGTAGTCCATCAGGGCATAATTTTTGAGTATGCAGTAGTATGTTTAATGTATGGGTTGATACTAAACCCGGGATGTAATTTTCAGTTTATGATTTGGTAATTTTGTTGTAGACACTCGGTATTTGGAGTTGTATATTGTATATGAGTTTTGGTTGAAGGCTGTTTCCAGTCATGCAGACCGTAACTTGGTGTTGGTAATGTGGTCTGTCAACCACGTGGGTGGTTGGCATCTGTAGCACCCGGATGATGTAGAGAATCCGCTGCATAGTTATCTTGTAATACGGCTAGGAGCTTTGTTCGTACTATTGGATGTTTATTCGGGAGTGTTACATAAATTTTAATATAATTAAGCACTTAAGTGGGGAAATATGTAACATTAAAGCTTAAAATAACAAACAATAAAGCAAATAAATATAGATAAATTCCACACTTATCAAGTATCACAAGCATTCCGTAAGTAGTTTATAACTTCCCTTGGCCCTTTTTAAGGGAGAATCTCATATTCCTCCTCTTCCCTAATCACATACGGTTGTGCTACATTGGTGCTTTCTACATCGAACTCCATGGCGAACGACACACACGTCTTCGTACCTTAGAAGACGATCAACACAAAGGCACTAATCAGATTGCCGCTCTCGCCACCGAGTTCACCACACTCCAATCGTCCATCTCCAACCAATTCGTAGAGCTCACCAAACAGATCTCCATTTGTGACCCTCCACTTCCACCACCACGTACACACCACTAGCTAGAATAACAACTTCAGACACCAAAGCATGAAATTCCGCTTTTCTTCGATGATAACGTTCTCTCCTGGCTAATTCAGATAAAGCAATTTTTTACCTACCACCACACTGGCGCAGATCAAAGACTCGACATCACCTTACTCTACATGTCCAGTCCTGCGCTGTCTAGTTTTTCATCCAGCAACAATATCATCCTTTTGTCGATATATAGGCCTGATTTCAACCGCCACATCGAAGAAGGGTTTGGCCCTTCCAAGCAGCAATGAACGATCTTTTCTGTGATGTTCTTTGATGCTTTATCTTGGTTTTCTTCAACATAATCATTGTGTACAACCCCGACGTGACCACTCACCAAGTCCACCTCACCCATTTGTTGCACAGGTTGAAACATACGACAGTGTACCGGCAGGGTGTAGCAAGTTTTCCAGGAGTATTCCATAGGCTATTAATGAACCAAGGAGAGGCGGTGTCTAGTCTAGTCTTTATTAAAATTGACAAACTAACTATAGAAACTAATAACATAAATTGGGATCTTTGATTGCAGTTCTTAGGATCGCGATCCTAGAATAGGATTGAAAATGACCCCTAGGATCGGATCATGGGATCGTTCGATCCTACAAAAAGTGAGATAATATTGTTTAAAAATATACATATGTTATTAAAAAACTTTTATTTAAAGTATAAAAATTAAATTGAATAAAAAATATAGCATTATTGTATAAAAAATTGCGAACCAAGACCACAACTATGACAATATACTTACAAAATTGAAATATAGATAAGCAAACGTTATGAATTCTTATAATATTGTTCATAGAAAAATTCAAACTGAAATGAGGTAGGTTAAACATAAATCAAATCCACAGACTTCATATTTTTATGTGCTTCTTTATTTCTTTCATCACCCTCCTAACAAATATTATGAGCTACAAGGTCTTTATTTAATAAATCATGGGCTTTTCTATCCATGCTCATTCAAAAGAGTAAGCTAACACAAAGTCAAAATGAATTCTAACAGCTTATTGTTTCAATTATAAACCAAGAAAGAAAAAATGATAAGAGCGATCAATCATATTTTATAAATTTGTGTTGGTTCTTTTAAGTTATTTTTTCATTTTCTACTTTGTAGTTTAAACTTTGAATTTTCCAACCTTTACAATAAATAAAACTTTAAATATGTTATACACTTTGTGGACACCTATGTACATTTTGTAATCTTTCATGCCGGAGAGTAACAAGAAATGATATTCCAATCTTAATCCTTATCCGTTCAATGACCTCAAGCAAATCTACATATACAATTAGTTTTTAATAACATCCAGTTACAATGTTCAAAGTCATGATATTTTATGTAATATAAAAATTTCTTCAAAATTTTGATTTTTTTTGTTTCTTTAGACTTTATAAATATATAATGCACATTGATACGAAAAACATAAATAAAAAAAATAAAATTGGGATCAATGGGATTGTACTATGAATCTAGAGTGTAGGATCGTAGGATCGTGCGATCGAATCGTGATCCTGCGATGATCCTTCATGGTTCTGATCCTACCTGCGATCTAGATCGTAACTATGAATTTAGATCATAAGATTGTAGGATCATGGAATCGAATCACGATTCTATGAACATTATAAATAAACTAAAGCAAAACAAATAGAAAGTTGATCTTTTAAACAAATAAACAAAGAAATCTTGGTTTACTACTTCACCGTAGTTCTCTGATTCTCCTTCATATATGACAATCTGATTCTAGAATGCAACCCCTAAACTATTTAATCCGCATCTGGTCTCCCGATCGGTGGATTCTCGTTATGAATTTACTAATTACTAACAGCATTAAAAGCAACTTCGGATTAATAGTCGATTAATATGTAGACAAAATTACCATATCTAGATTAACCGGCACCGTTCCTATAGTCTATTGAATGTCATAGTTTTCACTTGTAAGCAAACAAACTATTGAACTCTAGCAATTGATCAGATCACAAGAGAATGAAAAATAACGTAAATACAAGTACTACAATCTAAATTGAATCTAATTACAAAGAAAGTTGAATTCTCATACTAGGATCCATAACAAACCAGGATTCAAACTTTTTACTCACACATAAGAAACAAAGAACTAACAATAATGATAAAGAGAAAAGAAAACGTCATCAAATCTTGAAGTGGAACCGATGATGAATCTGATCGTTGTGCTGCTCCTCTGCTCTCGATCCTCTATGTTTTTGAAGAAGCGGTTGTGTTTAGTTGTCAGTGGCGGATCTAGAAACTTTGTTTCGGGGGGGATTTTTTTTTGACATTGTCACTCTTTAAGACATTATGTCATTTTGTACTTTTTTAAAAATTTATAAGAGCATTTGACAAATTTTCAAAAGTTTCAGGGGGCCGGTGCCCCCGCCCCCTTTGGATCTACCACTGTTAGCTGTTCATATGATATCAATTGTCGTGACTGATGTCGTGAGTTAAATAATATTACCTAATGCCGTCGTCAATGTGTGATATATATGACTGATAAATCTAGTGAATCATTCTCGTGCATATGGAGTCCCCTCCTCTGTATGCGGCGATGAGTGATGTGAAGAGTTTCATGATGAATTAATCGTGATTATATATTATATGCATGAAAGATTGATCTTCGACATAACCCTCACTCGTGTCTTGTCCTCGTGAGCGTCCTTGTCCAGACGCTCATCGGGACTCTTATGGATTCTATCTATGTTCCAATTCAACATCGATTCCTTGTCTTGGGAGTGTCCCTGTTCGGACACAAATACAAACACTTATATAATGTGATTTATGAATCTCAACACTTGTCTAGACATGCATATTCGGACACATGTCCAAACACAATTTCTTTGAGGTATAAATTTTTTGTTTGGACTCTGTTTTGTTCCCCGTTTGTAGCATTATGATCCTTATAGTTGAAATTGACACATAAAATGTATCATTCTCAACCTTCAATGCAATTATCTTACACGATGGAGTATAAGGATCTTACAACTCTCAACCTCGAGAGAATAATTTCGCATGAGGGGAAATTGTACTCTATAATTCTCAACCTCCAATGCTTGTATATGAATAACATGATCCTTTTATTTTTCTTCCTCCAGTGCACTCATCTTGCACAAGGACGTATACAGATCTTATAATCCTGAACCTCAAGTGCATTCATTTTTCATGAGGAAGTATTACGATCTTACCTCAAATGTAAGCATATTGCACGAGGTAGCATAATCATTAACCTTGAGTTCACCATCTTGCACGAGGTAATATTATAATTTACACTCTCTTTTTCAGTGATTACATAGGAGAATTCTTAACCTCTAGTGCAACATCTTGCACGAGGCAATATCACCTTTTTTTATTCTCAAAAGCGATTGCCTCATGAACGGTAATTCAAACCCATCTGTATGGCAATACTTTTGTCAACCATAAAATAAAATAACATTGGATTGAAGGAATCATACCATATTAGATGGTTTACTTCTTAAAATGAAAATATATAACGCCAAATAATACTTTGAGAGAGTGATTATGCAAAAATCATTATACCAAAAACATATAGTTCTTCAGCAATTAAACTAATAGTTCCAAAAACTATAACAATATATTGTCATTGAAGTTCTCTCTTTCCTTTAACACATTTTTTTTACTTTTGCTAAAAGTTTCTTTTATGCAATAAAGAAATACTCAACTCAGCAGAATCTCATAAAAACAATACTTTAACATCTTCTTTATGAAAATAGTAAAACTTGATAAACAAGAGAAAATAAGGATTTCTTCTTTGATTTAAAAACGCATATACATGTTTATATAAATTATTTTGAGTTGCGTTAGACTTACCTACTTGTTAAAATGATTATGCCGGTAAAAATTGATTAAACTTACTTACACCTTTTATATTTGGCAAAGAATACATCAGATGCGGCTTCAACATAAACTCTTCGTCAACACAGATTCATAAAGTCACCAAAAACTCCTTCTTACTTTGTATAGCGGCAATGAATAACTAAACTCAAGATTTTTGTTGATGATGTATGGCAGAGAGAAGAATATATTTTAGTAGAGTATATCTTGCTGATAACGTGTTATAATATTAAGAGATGAGATTAAGAGAATATAGTAGACAGTGAAGGAGGAAATAGACGTGGATCTTGTATTCCATTATACGGCCTTATATAGTACACAATATCAAGCTTTGAATGGTAGGAATACAACATAACAAAAGACTCTAATAAAAAGTCTGGAGAGGTTACGAGAGTTTCACAGATGAAGGGTTTAGGGTAGACCAAAAGACATGTGGATGTACATCCACTAAATAGGGTGATTTACATACAATGAGGAAGAAATAATTGCTAATTTCAACATGAAGCAAACATTGGACTAGGAAGATATACTTAACTTGAGAGCATTGCGCCATGTAGTTGATTTTCAATCTACTTAAATATTCATATGTCCCGTCAATTATTAGTACATCAATATGAGCATAGAAGTTAATATTCTTATTTATAATAGTACACGAATCTAAGAATAATTGTACATTACTTTCAGTAGATGCAGTTGAGAAACTAGACAATGGAGAATCAACATAATTTTCTAAAGCTTCTACATCAGAGTTACTAGGGAAAGCTTGTGATAGTTAAGATGAAGCTTATGAATTATACAATAGCTATGTCTTTGAAAAGTGTTTTGGGACAAGAAAACATACACAACAAATGGTGGAATCTATGCAAAATATTTTGTTATTCATGAAAAAAAGATTTGAAGAGTATTAGCACTAGAGCATACACAAGAGGTAATCTAAGAACCGACTGTTGCTGTGCAAAATAGTGATTAAGCTATCTTGCTAACTATGGGTAGTGAACCCAATCATTGTAGTACAACAAGGTTGTATTCACAGGGACTTAGTAACTATCTAGTTAATTATAAGCTTAGTAAATGTGCAAGAAGATATATACAAAAGTGAATAAATGTAAATTGAGGGTTTTGAGGTTTTTGGTTTTAATTGAAGAAATAAAAGGAAACCAATAAAATTAATCTAACTAAACTTGGATAGGTGTAGCCCTGGATGGATATTTGCACCCGTCCTCCTCTTACTACCAACTGTCGACCCTTGAACTTATAGCTAAACAACGGAACACTTAATTAATTAATAACCCAATCTTGGTTTACTAATCCTAACCAATTTAACTGGGACTTCGCAGTTAGCTAAACCTCGGATCAATCGACAGCACTAAGCTCAAGTTTCCCCTAAGTTACAATGTAGTCTAATCTCAAAATCATCAAACTAGAGTACACTATTCTAGTCTCCAACTGTTTAGGTTTCTATATCAGAATATCATTTTAATAGAATCCCACAATAATGCTAAACTAATCGGCAATGTTAATCCAACAAATTTAGAAAATTGACAATTAGTTGAGCAAACCCTTAACAAATCCCCAAATAATTAGCAACAAGTTTAGAAGCAAAAAACACTCAATAATTATCTTAATTAAGCACAAGGACTAAAATAAAGCATGAAAACAAGTTAAAGGTTCAATAATGTAGGTTTTAGGGATTTTGGGGCAAAATCACCATCTCAAGCTACAAGGGAGGTTAAGCCTCCATTAGAGCACAAATAAGAGAAAAGGGAAAAGAAATAGCCATGGGAGGTTGAAGAGGAGTGAAATACCCCGAACTTAATTAGGGTGATTAAATTACTCTAATATGATATTGAGGGCCTATTAGTGCCTAATGAATTTTGGTAAAAAGAATAAATCCAAAAGAAACAAGAAAAACGCTTAAAAAGTGAAAAACACTAAATTGAGCGTTAAGTGACCCTAAGAGGAATACGACCTCGACAAGAGTATTAAATGGATTTGGAAGGCTTAATAAGGCCTAAATAATATATGGGAACAATTCACAAAGAAAATGGATCCAAATAATGAGTTAAAACGCTAATAAAGCTTTAGCGCACGTTTTTCGAGAAAACCCGAAAATGTGACTTTAAGTGGTCAAACGAACCCGTAAAAATTATAGTTCATTAAATAACTATAAATAAACATTAATGGGAGCTTAATAGCCACTAAAATTAAAGAAACGAGAAAATTCCAGAAAACGGGCTCGGTAAGTGAATAATGCTAAACCGGGTAAATAAATGAGCGTTTTCTGTAAAAGACGAAAAACGCTCCAGCTTGTACTATAATAGGGGGCCGGTTTTTACAGTTAAAATAGCCTCTCATACACTCTTGACCAACTAGCTAATTAAATGGGTCAAAAAGCAAAAAGTGAAAAAGGGTACTTATCCCCTTTTTCCCTCTCTCTCCTCCTTATTTTCTTTTCCTCTTCTCTTTCCTCCTTTTTCCCCTTCCTTGCCGATTTCTCCCCTCTCCCTCTGGTTGCTGTCATTTTTGAGCTTCCTCACCAAGCTCCCATGGCTACTCCCTCTTTCTCTCCATGCTCTAGCTCCATGCAAGCTCCAAATGCAAAATAAAATATATATTCTTCTTCCTCTCATCCTCCTCTACCTTTCTCTCTTTTCAAAATCCCAAAAGCTTTAAGTTCATATCCATGGGTTTTCCCCATTTGAAGAGAAAATGGCATCAATGTGTAGCTTGGAGTCTCCTCTCTCTCCCAAGGTAAAAATCTACGAGAAAAACTCATTTTTCTTCGTTCTCCTTTGGTGACCGATTTTTCCCCTATTTTAATGCCTTGTTTTATTCTTGATTTTGAGCTTTGTTTCAACCCTCCAATGGTGGGATAATCCCCTTCTTGATTCAAGGGTGAGAACCCCTCCTAAAAGCTCCAAAAGGTAAACCCTAACTATGGTGTTTTAAGCCTTGCATTGGATTAGTGTATTTTTAAGGATTAGGATTTTAATTATGTGTATTTTTGTGTTCCTTGAATATTGGGTTGGGGTTTGGCAACCCCATTGCCCAATTTGACCGAAATGGAGAGATGAGAAGGAAGGGAGCAAAATAAGACTCGTGAGAATTTAAGGTAAGAACACCCACCTTAATACTAATTTTAAGTGTTTAAGGATTTGGGATGGGATAAATTGAATAATGAACCCAAAGTATGAAAAATGATGTGTTTAGTTGATTTTGAGAGGATTTGTGAATTTAATTATGAATTAAGGGCTTTTATGCCAAGTGTTTATATTGTGGTTTATTGAGATTTTGGAGCTATGTTGTTGCTTAGTGAATTTTGAATTAAGTTTGTGTGCTGGTAGGACCCTTTAAGGGTGTGGCTAGATTAGGAATGGAAATTGATGAGAGTTGATGGTTGGGGATATGTTAAATTTATGGGGAGGTTATGGCAAAATTTTGGTAGATATAATGTGTTCTAGGTGTTGTAATGAGTAAGAACAACCTAGGGAATGACCTAGGTATTGGAAGGGGTTTATTTGGATTAGTTAACCACTCTTGAGTGGATATAAGGGTAGGAAAAGGAAGAGGCAAAATCTGTAGCAAAGGGATATTGAAATGCTTTGGAAAAGCTAGAGAAGGACCTAGTGTGCAAGACTTAGGAAATGAGAGTTGGACTTGGGTTAGAAGTGCAAATGTATAGGAATGAATGAGAATGGTCATTAGGTGATTTGGTAAGGTTGGTAAGAGGTAGGAACTAGCAAGAAGAAGCTAGAAATGCACAAGTGTGCAAAATGTGAAAGTGGGAATGAAATTTTGTAGAAAATGAACAAGAATTGGAGTAAGGGTTTAACCAAGGATTTGGAGTGGTTTAAAGCATGTTTTGAGGTGTTTAATTATGTAGAAAACTTGTGGAAAGATTAGGGAAAGTTTGAGTGTGGATTATGGGTGAATTTAGGGCTTAAAAAGTACCTTAATAGCAGTTTTTAGCAGGGTCCGGGACTTAGGATAGGAACCAAGTCCCGGACCGCATCAAAAAAAGGCCCGAGAGTGAATGCAGGAATTGGTCCGGACTTAAGTCCAGGACCAAGTCTCGGACCAGGTGTAAAATTGAGCCGAAAGTCACCATCTGTATTGGTCCGGGACCTAGGGTCCGAACCAGGTCCCGGACCACCCCTAGAATTCACCCGTGAGTACTTTTTAGGCTTTAAAACATGGGGGATTGAATGGTATTGGTTTTAGATGATTTTTAGGAGTTGTTTGGTGGCCTTTAAAGGTCCTCAGAAGGATAAACAAAGGTTGGAAATGATTGAGAAAGTTGTGAGTTTAAGTACACTAAGTTAAACCGAAATAACGGGATAACGGGGTAAGTACGGGAGTAGCAATTATGTACATACTGTAACACCTTAATATTAATTGAGCCATTTGACATGTAATTAGTCGTTCAAGAGTAAGACATGAGGAACAGTGTGAGCCGCGGAACGTGAGAACACCCGGTAAAGTTAACCCCGGTGAAAGGTATGATTTCCTCATGCTCTGTATCCTAACTTGGTTACCCGATTTGTGTGCTTGTTTGATTGTGTGATAACTTAACAAGATAAATGCACAAATCGGTTTGTTTGCACTTGGTAGTGCTTGTATTGTATTGTTGTTTGTTGGATTGAATTTAAACTAAAGTTTGTATAATTCATGCAATGGATGAATGATGAATGAGTTGCTTGCATGTGAATGTGTATTGTAGTGCAACCCATAGTTGGGTCTTGTTTGAGTAGTGACTCGTAGGAAGAGTCAAGTGCGAAATAATAAAATGTGGGAACACACCAAAACTATCGAACCAAGAAACGATAACAGCAATCTACAACTCACTAGAACGTGAGAGAATTGTACGAGAATTAGTAAACTCTCGATAACGGTTAGACAACCAAATTGATTTAATCAACACAATAAATAATAGTGGGAGTATATAAAGAACCTCTTCTTAGAGGACTTGATTAATGTTCATACAATGAACCCTGAGAAAAGTAAAGAATGGTAAGGGATCACCAAACCCCTTAGAGTAATAGTCGAACCCCGATGAGAGGATCCGACTAACATAAACAATGTCTCGCACATGAGAGTATTCCATAAGTTGGGTAAAACCCTAAATCTTAGAATACTAGACATTGAGAATCCCCTAAGCTAATAGATGTTATCAAGAGAGATACTTCTAGGCTAATCCTTGAGATTATGAAATGATTCCGAGAGTGGAGTTTTGGGAATTTGAGTAGTCCGGTAGAGAGCTGGACATTGGTGAACTTGAGGAGCTAAATGCATAGCCCCTTTGTATTATAAGCCCGGTGGTGGGTCTTGTGTATGACCTTGCCCGGAGGTCATGAGTAATGACTTAACATATACCCTTGAGAACTTGAGTATTGAGTAATGAGAACTTAGCATGTGAGTATTGAGTATTGAGTTGAGACTTGAGAGAATCGAGTTGTAATTGAGTATTGAGTTGAGATTGAGAGTAAGAAGATTTGAGTAAGTGTAACCCAAGTGAGTGGGTGACAATGTAGAATGAATTGAGGCATAGTGAGGTATAACTCTCAAGCCTAAGTAAAGAACAAATTAAACTAACCTCTTGATGTGTGTGTTAGTGTTTGTGTTCTTCGTTGAACCTTGATTGTGTTGACATACATATATAATGTATTGTTGTCTTGCATGCTGTTTGAACTAAAATGAACTGCATGCTCTCGACCAATTAGTCGGCGTACCCTCGCTAGTATGCGGGGTATGCGGAAGTCATATGCAGCAATTTTGCTGAGCCCCTAGGGGCATCGTTTTTATTTTCCAGGTACAACGAAGCCGGCAACCGTTCAAGAGTAGGACGGGGTTGTTATTGATATGGGTAGTTGTTCAAGGTATTGTATTTATGTATTGTGGATTTGTAAGACCGAAAGGTCATGGATAGAATTAGGAATTGTAGATACTCGGTGTAGTATGGAATGGATATTGTAATTGTGTATTAAAGAGTTGAAGTTGTATTTGCTTGGAGTATTGATCAAGGAATGGATTGTATAGTTTAGTTTGTAGTACTCGGTATATAAGACCCATCAGACCGATATTGTAACTGTTGTTGTATTTGAGTTGGGATTGGCCTTGTTAGTCACATGGGTGACTAACGGCATTGTTTCACCCCCGGTTGTATTGGAAATTTCCGCTGCTTGTGTATTGGTAATGGAGACGGGTTAGGAGTTAATTGTGTGATTACCGATAGGGGTGTTACAAAAAGTGGTATCAGAGCGATACTTCGCTCTGATGGTCTAAATACCGAGTTTAGGAAAATTCCGAGTTAGGAATTAGAGACTTAGGGCTAAGGGTTGAGTGTTAGCGTGTGAGGTACGCTAGATAGGAACTTCCAGTATGATCTGGAAACCTACATAACCAATCCCGCCCTCCGCTACCCCTGTTGTAAGTTGGGGAAGGAACGCCAGAGAGATGGAAATACCTCTCATACTCGGGAAAACCCGATCTGGTAGTTGTAAGATAAACTTTGAAATAGAAAGAACTAGTCATACGGTAGATTCCAAGAACTGGAAATCCCGAAGACGGTTCCCATTTGAATGATAATCACCGTATTTAACGGTAGATGATTGAGTAATCCTAACAGCAGGATAATGGAATTTGCGGCACCATGGGGCGACGTGCTTCGCAGTCGCGAGAACCATGCACAACCGACAAGAAGGGAAGCGCAACTACGTAATGAAGCGGAAAAGTAGAGTAACAGAACCGAGACAAGAGAGTCTGCGGACTGTAGTGCACGTCAATATCGCCAACGGTAAACAAACCGACTAAGGAATTAGTCAAGGTTGGATAAACTCCAAACCTACAACGCCAAGAGGTAATAATACCCGAATAGCATAGTCAGGCAACTATGGGAGCACTCATAAAACATACACCAGCAGGACTACAATGTAGCTCCTAAGGATTAGTCAAACCTCGATAACCACCGTAAAGACGTAGGAACGAGCAACGAAGCAAGGTACATAGAGTACCACAAGGGTCGGGAAAGCACCCGAATTGACAACAATCTTGTCAAAGAACACTGAGAAGCCACTCAGGGACGGATGGAAGATCCAATAAAAACCACCAAATACGGATGAAAACAATACCGTAAATGGTACATGTTAACCTGAAAACCGACATATCCGCGCACTTGCCAAGGCAAGTGCAACATCAACAAGGCAAATTGGGAGACTTTGGGCAACCAACAAGTACTTACTAAAGTACCGTCATGAAGATTGCAGCAATCATAGGATCACCAATCCTAAGAACTTGAAGAACCAAACCTTGGAAAGGCCTAACGGCCCGACCATTATATTAACAAACACACCAGTCAGTGCAGACGTGTATATCTGAGTGGTTAAACTGGTGTAAAAATAAAAGAAAAGAAATTAAAAACTCAAAATAAACGTCGGGCTGCAAACAAATCCCGGTCGTGGTAGTATAGTGAAATGTAAGCGACCGGATGTCGAACCGTGGGACTAATGTGCATATTATAGTACCTAAGCGTGTCACAAAAAGGGGGGATTAATTGACTTGTATTATAAATAAAAAGGAAAGATAAAATAAACTAAGTTAACAGATAAATTAAACGGGACTCTGGTTCAGGTTAATAATATCTGGTCTTTCATGCTATGTCTACAGGTTTAATTATAATTGATTGGCAAAATTCCTCTTATTATCTTAAGGACTAAATCATAGCCTCAAAAGAACTCGTTTACCTGAAAATGCAAGGTCCGATGAAAACTCAAGCAAAATACGTGTAAACGGACGGTTTAGATATGAGAAATTATTTATGCATCTGAAAATACTAACTTATTAAATCATAATAAGCTTTCTCCAGATTTACGGCTTAATTAACCTATCTATTTATCACCGGTCTGATCAAAATAGACTTAGCAAGCAATTTAATAAACTCATGACATTTATTAAAAAGGCGAGAGATAAGCTTTAATCGTAACAACTGTATTTAAATAAAACCAGTAAAACATATTGCATAATTAATACAAACACATAATAACCATTCCCAGAGTATAAATATTCTAGCCTAACATATTAAATAGATAAACAGAAACAAGAGTAGTAGAAATCATCTGTAGTCACTCATGTATTCGTTCTGCTATTTTGTATACGTAGGACTAGAGGTGGATATGGTGGAATGAAAAATAAATAAAATGGAGAAGACGGGAGAAGAGAAATGAGATGGACGATGGTAGTCTGTGGTATGTGGTATGTTCGGTGGTGGATGTGTTTATGAAAGCAGAAGGTGCGTGTGTTTATATAGAGGAAAGGAAGAGGAAGAAAACAGAGGGAACACCGCGTGAGGATATTAAGGAATGGATTGGGGCGGCAGAAAGAGCTGGATCACGCGTGAAAGGATTTGCATATTGATTGCTCATTTATTGCGGGGGACAGAACGCGTGCAGAGTAGATGGATATGGCGGAAGCAAGTTACAGAGAGTCGGTGTAGAAGAAAACTGTCGCGTGAATTATCTGAACATTTACACGCGTCCGCGTAGATGTCCGCCTTCAATTATGCGGTCATCTCACGGTGGCTCAGTCTTGTCCGCGTAGACGTCCGCGTTGTTTCATGCGGACAAGACTACACATGCGCGCGCGGTCCTCTCAGAGTTGTCCGCCTAATGAGACGCGGACACAGGCGCGGTCTCCTCCCTTGTCCGCCTAGGCGTCCGCCTGGTTTTATGCGGACATCACTGTCCTGTCCGCCTAAGCGTCCGCCTCCCCCCATGCGGTTGTATGTGTTGTCGTGACTTATTTTCTTCAAACTTTGACCGGCTCTAGATTCTTCGTATGGACTCCGTTTTATGAGCCGTTTGCGTCTATGCGTTCGTCTCTTCGTCTACTTTACTCCCAGCTTGGTTTTCCTCATATTTAACCAATAAATTTGTGAGATAATAATAAAACATAAACTAGAGGAAAACTAACCGAAGTGGAGAAATGAGCAAGAAAAGTGCTAATATAATATATGAAATACACCTATAAATCATGCTCATTTGGACATTTATCACACCCCCACACTTAGCTTTTTGCTTGTCCTCAAGCAAAACCACGTACCCAAGTAAGTAGGGAATGCTCAATACTAACAAATATTATTATGAAGGGTAGGATAAACATGATCTTTTTAACTTATTGAGGAGTGTGAAAAATCAACTGCTGGTGGCATTGGTGTGCTCAGGGTAAAAATAAAATATAGAGTTTCAGGATATGATCCAAGGTACTTCAATGTTTCTTTTAGATGACTCTGAGAACTTTTACCATGGCCAACTTCTCTCAAGAATGGGCATTGAGGAGAAAACAAAAGGAAAAATAGATTCATGCATTTGTTTCACTTTTGCATAAGGGATGAGAAAATGTAGGCATCACGCCTTTGTATTTAAGAACACTCAACTCTCTTTGTTGGTTACCAATGGTGTCTCGCAAGTCCCTTATTTTTTTTGTATTCTTTTTTTTTTAACAGAGAAGCACCCCTTAGCAATCCCTAAGAGAGAAGACAGAAAGAAACCCTGAGCAATAAAATCCAACCATTTGCAGATCATTTGGTCACACCGCATATAAAATGCTCCTTAAAAGTAATCAAAATTTAAAAATTTGTACCATTTATCCCACAATTCATAACAGTATTTATTCTTAAAGAGAACAACCCACATATAAGGGGTCACGATATTGAATTGGACAAACGCAAGATTAGCAGAGAGATTAAGCATTTAAGCATAAAATGTCACCGAAAAGGGCACACTCCCCCACACTTAGATTGAACAATGTCCTCATTGTTCACCAGAAAAAACAAGGGAAGGTTTCAGAAGACCTTTTTAGGTAAGTAGATAAAATAGAGATAACACAAAGGTCACAAATAAACATTTAAGCACATAAATGCTCCTCTGCAGTTTTTATTAAAATAAAAGCATAATTAAAGAAACTGGTACTCCCCTGATATTATTTTTGCTAGTTGGTAAAGGAGTTCCCCCACACTTGAGCTTCAGCCTCAAGTAGCGTAGCTTGGTTGCAGTGTAGACATGAAATTGTACTTGCTTAAGACACTAGAAGCAACCATACTACAAACGGGGTTAAAAGTTAGCAAAAATAAAATTTAAAGAGAACCTGAAAATTAAAAGAGCATAAAAGCATAAAATAAAAGTTCATCCGGGTTGCCTCCCGGGAAGCTGCCCTTCTTTAACGTCTTTGGCTAGACGCCTTTTATGTTATCCTGGATCAAAAATATAAGTAGACAACAGTTCTGCCAGGAAAACGGAGTTGACAATAATTAAAATCAAACCACCTGGATCAAAACAAAACGTTACTTCGGCAAATATAATAGGAAAATGAATACTCCACAAAATTTGGTGTTTGAGGAGGTACTGCCGGTAACGTAGTTCTAACAGAAGTCCCGGTGGTGATGATTTTTCTTCCTCAAATTGGAGGATGTAAAGATCCTCCTCTTGTAGGTGAGGCTTATAGAAAGAACGCTGTTTGATATCATCTTCAGAGAAAAATGATTCTTCGAAGGTGATAATGGCGTTTTGTTTGGATATCTTGGCGGGAGGTGATGGCAATTCCTTCTCTTCATTTTTGAGGATGTAAGTATCCTCATCTTCTGGATAGAGCATAGAGAAGGATGGAAACTGGCGGTAGGTGACTATAGAGGGAAGAGAGTAACTTACATCCGTAGTGGGGTGTTCTAGCTCATGAATTATTTAGCTCTTTGGTTGTTGTTCTTGTTGAGCGAGTCTCTCCAGGTAATCTGGTTGATCTTCTAACCAGAGTTGTTCTTGGAATATGAGACAATCCTCATAATCATGAGCTCCCCCACATACGGAGCAGTATAAATACTGAGAATAACAAAACTCTTGTTCGAACACCTGTTCCATTTGCCACGTACAGTTTTTTATTTTTTTGGTGTTTTTGTGTATAAAACGAAACTAATGAAACAGATTAGAAAATAAAATGATTAGAAACAAACATAATAATAATATAAGTGGTTCGATGGAGAAATGAAGAAGCTGGAGCAATTTGGAGATGGACTGGAGTCGCGAGCTTGTTCTTCTCTTCGGGTCGAGCTGGAGCAAATTGAGAGTTTGGGAAGAACAGACTTAATGAAACGCGGAATTTTTTTTAAGCCCTGGTGACGTCCGCTTGGACGTCCGCGTGAGCTGGGGCGGACAGGAGGGCGGAGCGATGGAGTTGTGGCGTCCGCTTGGACGTCCGCACGGGACAAGGCGGACACGCCTTATTGGCGTCCGCGTGGGAGTCCGCAGCTAATGAGGCGGACAAGGGTGCTGGCGTCCTCAGTGGCGTCCGTTGGCATTGGGCGGACAGGAGGACGGACCGCATGAGTGTCCGCATGGGCTGGGGCGGACGGCTAGGCGGACAGCCCCTGTTGCGCTCTTTTTTTTTTTAGTTCGTACTTACTGAAACATTAGAAAACAAACATGATAATAATATAACAAGATATAAAAGATAATTAATATAAAAAACAACAAAATAATATAGACAAAATATTCTAATATAACAAGTGAATAATCCGGGGCTTAGGGACTAGAATAAATCTAGTCCCCGGCAATGGCGCCATTTTGCAGATGTGTATATCTAAGTGGTTAAACTGGTGTAAAAATAAAAGAAAAGAAATTAAAAACTCAAAATAAACGTCGGGCTGCAAACAAATCCCGGTCGTGGTAGTATAGTGAAATGTAAGCGACCGGATGTCGAACCGTGGGACTAATGTGCATATTATAGTACCTAAGCGTGTCACAAAAAGGGGGGATTAATTGACTTGTATTATAAATAAAAAGGAAAGATAAAATAAACTAAGTTAACAGATAAATTAAACGGGACTCTGGTTCAGGTTAATAATATCTGGTCTTTCATGCTATGTCTACAGGTTTAATTATAATTGATTGGCAAAATTCCTCTTATTATCTTAAGGACTAAATCATAGCCTCAAAAGAACTCGTTTACCTGAAAATGCAAGGTCCGATGAAAACTCAAGCAAAATACGTGTAAACGGACAGTTTAGATATGAGAAATTATTTATGCATCTGAAAATACTAACTTATTAAATCATAATAAGCTTTCTCCAGATTTACGGCTTAATTAACCTATCTATTTATCACCGGTCTGATCAAAAGAGACTTAGCAAGCAATTTAATAAACTCATGACATTTATTAAAAAGGCGAGAGATAAGCTTTAATCGTAACAAGTGTATTTAAATAAAACCAGTAAAACATATTGCATAATTAATACAAACACATAATAACCATTCCCAGAGTATAAATATTCTAGCCTAACATATTAAATAGATAAACAGAAACAAGAGTAGTAGAAATCATCTGTAGTCACTCATGTATTCGTTCTGCTATTTTGTATACGTAGGACTAGAGGTGGATATGGTGGAATGAAAAATAAATAAAATGGAGAAGACGGGAGAAGAGAAATGAGATGGACGATGGTAGTCTGTGGTATGTGGTATGTTCGGTGGTGGATGTGTTTATGAAAGCAGAAGGTACGTGTGTTTATATAGAGGAAAGAAAGAGGAAGAAAACAGAGGGAACACCGCGTGAGGATATTAAGGAATGGATTGGGGCGGCAGAAAGAGCTGGATCACGCGTGAAAGGATTTGCATATTGATTGCTCATTTATTGCGGGGGACAGAACGCGTGCAGAGTAGATGGATATGGCGGAAGCAAGTTACAGAGAGTCGGCGTAGAAGAAAACTGTCGCGTGAATTATCTGGACATTTACACGCGTCCGCGTAGATGTCCGCCTTCAATTATGCGGTCATCTCACGGTGGCTCAGTCTTGTCCGCGTAGACGTCCGTGTTGTTTCATGCGGACAAGACTACACATGCACGCGCGGTCCTCTCAGAGTTGTCCGCCTAATGAGACGCGGACACAGGTGCGGTCTCCTCCCTTGTCCGCCTAGGCGTCCGCCTGGTTTTATGCGGACATCACTGTCCTGTCCGCCTAAGCGTCCGCCTCCCCCCATGCGGTTGTATGTGTTGTCATGACTTATTTTCTTCAAACTTTGACCGGCTCTAGATTCTTCGTATGGACTCCGTTTTCTGAGCCGCTTGCGTCTATGCGTTTGTCTCTTCGTCTACTTTACTCCCAGCTTGGTTTTCCTCATATTTAACCAATAAATTTGTGAGATAATAATAAAACATAAACTAGAGGAAAACTAACCGAAGTGGAGAAATGAGCAAGAAAAGTGCTAATATAATATATGAAATACACCTATAAATCATGCTCATTTGGACACTTATCAGTCAGCAGGGAGCTAGACTTGGTCAAGACCTCAGACATGGCAACGCCATGAAAAATTTCTTTCAAACTCAGGATTTTTATTTCAAACCCAAAATTTTTCTTTCAAAACCCCAAACTTTTCTTTTAAACCTCAGATTTTAAAACCAAACCAGAGAATCTAGGTAAGCTATCATAGAATGATACAAGAGGAGTTGACAATAGAATACTTCACCTAGGCGTGTGATGAGCACTACGAGTGTACCCAAATACGGGATGTGGGACGACCGCACTCCGAAGGAGCTTGTGGGCCTGACAGACCATTTGAGAGTTAGTCGGGTAAGTGGTAACGTACCAGTAAGGTACCCCACGTATGTATACATGTAGTGCACAAAACACGGGAAGTAGTCAGCTCCGTTCTACGGACCATAAGGTAAATACAAACCGAAACAGTTGAATACCCCAAATGAACAAAGAACCCAAATGAGCTTACAAGCTAAAGAAGTCAAGAACTCTATCTAGAAGGATGATTAAGATTAAGAAGTGCGAAAAGCTCTAACGATTGAGTAAAGACATTGGATATGTCTCAAGAATTTGAAGCAAAAGCATATTAGCTGGAATGGAAACCCAGCCTAAACACAATAAGACAAGGCCTATCATGAACACACCAATGTTCAAAGAACAAAGTGAAATACCCAGAGTGATCATCTAAGGTACCGAAGGATACCGTTCTCCACCGAAGGAAATACCAAACCGGTTAAAACCAAAAGAGAAGTATCCATAGTCTACCCTAAGAACAGGAGACGTATAACCCCAAACGGGACAATTTGAAATCCGAACCACAATGCGGAGTATACTAAACACACTCATATGTTAGCCGGATGTAACGGCATAACCAACAACACCCAGGAGCAATCCATAAAGGGTATCAAAGTCAACATAGTTGAACGAAGTGTCGTAATAAGAGCGCAAAAGCCAGAACGAACACTCGGTTAGAACACCGAAGGGATCCTACTTACCAGGGGATACCCTAAATTAACAACGATACCAATCAACACCAAAATACTTAAAGGGGCATCCAACGGACGGAAGCGTGATGCAATGATCCTATCATGGAGCCCGGTAGTACCTCCAAGCCATTTAACGGCATATGGAGTAATGCAAATGCTTGTAAATAGCCTAAGGTGAGTAGTGCTCCAGACAACGTGGGTAGTATGCCACGAATCCACTACAATACAAATTCAACGGTTGCAAAACCATTGTGAATCATAGGAAGAGTTGCCAGGAATGGCACCAGTAAGATTGTTTAATAACCAACGAGCAGGGACAACCCTCGTTAATGGGAGACCGCGAGAGCGGTGAACACATAAATTCCAAGAAGGGAATACTGAAATACCCCTAAATTAATTTAGGGGATTTCTTTTATTAAATATTAAATTATTATATGGAATTATGAATATTAAATTATTATATGGAATTGTGAAATTTATTTAGGGGTTTTCTCCTATTTAACCCTAATTATTATATATTATTATATAGTATTATGAATTTAATAATAAGATTCATAAGTCAATAAATCTTGGGAAAATTTTTAAACACTCCAACTATATTATAAAGATTTTAGGAAGTGTTGGAACATTGTTTTGAAACTTAAAAGTCAATATAAAATTCTAGAAACCTTAAAGCTTATTAAGCCTTGCTAGGGTTGACTTTTTGAGAATGGTCAAACCAGGCCATGAAACCTATACCAAGAAATAGGTTATGGAAAACCATGAAGATCGATAAAAAGAACATCAAAAACGGATCATCCTAGCCAAAGTTATGATCAAATGAAGTTTAGAGCCAAAATTTTGATAAAGGGATGACATGGCATGGCCAGCTGAGTCAGCGCGCGTCTCGGGAATCGCGCCCCAGTATACTTAGTCGTTTATCTGCTAGATTTCCGGTAACAGAAAATCAGGTTTGCCCTATCTTGTGACCTTCATAACTTTCTCATCTTAAGGAATTTTTGAGTGCCGTCTTCTTTGTTGCCTTCTCCTACATTCCCTCTAAACAACCATAACTCACACAAACCCTAACTCGTTCTAAATCAACCGGAAATTTGAGCCAAAGTAGCCACCCTGCAAAAACCGAAACTGCAGTTCCAGTTTTTCCCTTCGAATCAGGTAACTTCGACTAGCCATAATTTCTTCGTTTCTCATCCAAATTTCATGTTCTTTAGCTCGTTTTGAAGAGCTCTAATCCCTCTAAAACTTTCATGTTGATGACCTAAGCCAATTCCCCAACCGTTTAGAAGAACAAGGTGTCTAAAGTTTCGGTTTCGCCAGCACATAAAATCATACCGAAACTGTAAGGTATAAACTCGTGACTTGCGACCTTAATTTCTTTCTATGTGTTGCGAGTTAGGATTAGTTCTTGTTATCAATACGTAGATCTAAGTTTACTATTTTGATTGAGCCCTTACACATAGCCTAACTCAATTTGTACTGCAAGTTATAGATCCTCAAAGTCGGCTTGGTGAACTGCTCGAAAACTCAAATTTTTCCAGAACTTCAGATTCGAATTCCCCCGTTTTTGCGACTCCGGTGAGTTTCCAATCAAATTGCTCCGATATTGCTGTTCGTAGTCATGTTTCCGACCTAACTCAACCACCAATTAAGTTTATTATGCTCTGTATGTGTAGAATTTTGCAAGATTGAATTCGAATAACTTAGAACCCTAGTCGAATAGAACCCAGAACCTATCTTTCGGAATACTGCATTATAATTGGGGAAATCGGTGTCATTTGAACCGGAATCCGATTTTGAAACCATAGGAACAAGAATCACTCGATTTCGTTCTGTAGATTGTGAGAAAATCGTGATTTAGTACTCGGGTTAGGTTCTGTTTTCGCTGATGAACTCAGCGTTCAGGGGCCGTCCGATCTCGTTTTAAAAGACTGGACGGCCGAGATTAAAACGTCTCAGAATAAGTTTATAAAAGTTTCTATAAATTTCAGTAAATAGCCCTAACTTGTTGAGTTAATTCAAATACCTTCCCTGATGTGTTTTGACTTGAAATTTTAACCATAGATTCCTTATTTAATCTAGTTTATTTTGATGTAAATTAATATGGTTTTGGAGTTTTTAAACGTAAGTTATGATTTTTGCAAGTTACGGGTTTTCTGGAATTATTTGGCTAAATTAAAAAGATATTTTTATGAAATAAAAATTTTATAATATGTCTAAAATGTTATAGTTACTGTATATTAAATTTGGGAATTTTTGGGCAATGGTAAAAGGTTTTAAAAATTGTGTTTATGAGTTTTTCATAAGAATAACTTATAATATAAGGTTTTTAATGTAACCAAAAATTAAAGTATGGTTTGTTAATTAACTTTTAAGCTGGGGAAAATAAGAGAAACTAAATTAACATTTTGTAACAGTAAGTTTATAAATGTTTTGGTATTAGCTTTTAAGAGAAGTGAAATTATTTACATATATGTATATATATTTATTTAAGTAGAAACTTATGTAAATCAAGGAATTTAATTATTTTACGTTTTATTTACTATATTATATGGGAGTTAACATTTTTAATTAAAACTAAGGGAGATAGGAATATATATATATTTACATATATATAAAAGGGAGTAAAGTAGTAACTTAGGGTAAAACAGGAAGCTAATAAATTAACACTTATAATAACTAAATATTATAAGGGCTAGTATCCTATGATATAGTTAAAGGAAATACTTTATGAAACATACTTGGAATGCAGTTTAAGGTTGTAGTAATAAGATAGTTTAAATATAATAAGTTACATGGGGGATGTCTCAGTTAGACGCTAATATAGGTATACTTATATATATAAAATAAGTAAGGGAAAACATTTTATTTATTAAACCATATATCGGTTGTGGTATACCTAAAAGTTATTAAACATAATTAAATACAATTGAATTCTCTAAAAATGTTATGGATAAATCTTAATACATAAAAAATATATATAAGTATATATATATATACATTAAAATAGATGTGGGAAATAATATTCCTTGTGGTAGTTATAATAAGTAGAATATATATATATATATATGTTAAACCTTAGGTTTTAATCGGTGTGAAATTAAATAGTCACTATTGACTTACGGGTTTAATTACACAACATAATTGTAACACGGTCTTGGGCTAACCTACTAAGCCCAAGTCTATGAACTCCAAAAGCCCACTTAAACAATTCAAAGAGAGTTTGGGCCACTCTCAGGAATAAATTCTAAATCGTTCTAAACTAAACGAAATGGGCCTAGTAAGGATTTAGTTAACAAGTCAAGCCCAAATCTTTGTGAGAGAATAATGGTAAACCTGGAACTACTAGTCAGTAAGGAAAGAAGGTTGTTTAGTTTATAAGTCCCTTAACTAATCGGCACTTGGAACACCTTAATTATAGGTTACTATTGGGGAATCACTTATTCGAGTTATTTACTGTTCTTCACTTACCAGGTACGATTTCTCGTACTCCGATATTTTTGCTGATTGACTTGTGGAATGTTTTGGAAAACGCTAACTGACTTTAAGAGGAATTTCTAAAAGGGAATGGTTGTATGACTAACTCAGCTTGTGTGACTAACTGAGCCTTGAATGTGAAACACACTTGGGTATTGGTTCCTTCTTTTTGTTGTTCCATTAGTCATTGACTGCTTAGGGTTTACGCTTCTGCACTCTGTAGGACTGAGTGTTTTGGTATTGCTCTGGGTAGTTAGTGATCTAGTGGGAATTTGGAAAAGGTCAACTTTGGTAAATTCTTCTTTTGACTCTGGATATCATTTCATCCATGAGCTGGTTTTTGAGGTTTCGACGTGCGCGCGTCTTCAATGGTAACAGCAGGGGGCTGTATATCCCTCGCCCATAGGGGCATTTATATTTGACAGCATGGGGTTGTATATCCCTCGTCCACCAGGACATTTTTAATTTGACAGTAGGGGGTTGTATATCCCTTGTCCATACGGACATTTATATTTGGTGGTGGGGGCCATCTCTCCCAGTTGAATTATTCCACTCTTGAGTTATTGAATCTTGGATCTATCTTATTATTCCTAGTCCTTTGTGACTATCTGAGTTTTTCTACTCCTGACGGGTATTGGGTTTAACTAAAGCAATGGATGTTCACTAACACATGACGTGGTTTTGTGTCACTAACTTTTCTTTTCTGTTATTAACCTTTATTCTTATCTTGCCATCTTGATTTGGTGATTTCGTGAGATGCCTTGTTCCTCTATGTGGTTTAAGTGTTTATTTTCCTGCTATTAATTATCTAAGATTTGTATTATAAGTTTGTTTTTGGAGGATCGTACCAGTTCCATTCCAGGGAACTGACCCACCCCTCTTGGGGTGAGCTGCTTGGTTCTATCTTGCAGGTACGAGTTGTTTTACAGGTGGCCACGAAGAGAACGAGTGATTGGGATGGGATTAGGTTTTGAGGGTTTATATGTTTTATTACTGTTTTACTTTTGTTAAGTTTTCTCGAGGTTCAGGCCGTGACAGTTGTAATCATTAAGTTGTATTTTGGTGAGGTTTGGTACCGGGTGTTTGGAACCCGATGGTCTGTACGCCTTTAGTATTTTATTTCCGCTATAAATATGTTAAATAGGGGCGTTACAAATACCATTAGCGAATATATGAAAATACACCTCTTTCAGAACTACTAATGTAGTAAAGCTTGAGCTTATAGTCATTGCCAAGCAATAACTTGAGCAAGATGAAACAGAAGGAAGCTTTGATAGCAATTATTGAAACCGAGGAGTAACCGGTTCAGAAGAACACAGTATGTGGAAATGTGAAGTATGAGTAAATAACGCTCAAGGAGCTCAGAAATATGAATGGTGAATCGTGATGTAAATGGTGGAAATACATGAGCAGAAGCTAAAGCAATAGCAGATGCCATGGAAACTAAAATTGGAAATAAACACAAACATGGTGCGCAGCAAGCGACCAATGCATGTGAATAAATCACACAATGAGATGGAGTTGATGAATACAGATGGTAGATAGACCGAGAAACAAGGAAGCAATATTCATTCCTATTGCAATCTCACAAGAGATTTACTGCCTAGGGGTTTACGCCTCTACACTCTATAGGACTGAGTGTTTTGGTATTGCGCTTGCGCAGTAATGATCGAGTGGGATAGCTAGGAAGTTGGGAAGATGATAATTGTGGTAAAAGGTAGAAGGAGACGTACAAAGTCACAAGGACCGACGCATAGAAAATTCAAGGTCATACAAGTAAAGAACACTTGTACAGAACCAGATGAACTGGCATAGTCCAGAAGCCACTGGTAATAGAGGATGCACTACAACTAAGTAGTGGCTTAACCTCAACCGACAACATGTCGGGAGAACCAAGTGAATAATCACTCGAGTACACAATAGTATGTACATCGATTCCAGGGAGCTGGATAGAAAACCTGTAACTCATTGAGTTCGCGTACGGTAAAAGAATACCACGCTGGATGAATAAACCTTATTCCCAAGATAAAAAGGGATAAAAGCATATTGTATAACATATTAAGGATAACGAGAAGGGCGAATAAACCAAAGTTATCAGGGTCGCGCAGCAGAAGCTAGTGGGCCCAAAATTCGAAAGTCTGATATACCTAGTGAATTAATGGCTAACTATCAACGCCTTGAAGCCTCTAAGGCTAGAACCGAAACCGGTTAGGAGTTAAACAAACTCCGATGAGAATTCTTGGTGCAGGGACTAAACCAGTAATTTGGCTAAGACCCTTTGACCAGAATACATTGTATAATAGACCGCATGGAAGTTAAAACACCCCCATGACGGCTGAATGCCTTAGACCTATATCCAATGTTGACACATGGTAGATTACGTGGGCGTAATCCCTTTTTAAGGGGGGTAGGGCGAAAACCGTGAAATGTATGTTTTACGTGATAGTGCGTAAACTACAATGCACATAACGCAAAAGAATTTGTTTGATGATTGGTACTTATGTTACATAAACATATGTATACCATTCATAATGTAATTAGGGTTGATTGAGAGATTTGAAGTGGAAAGGAGTATTGATTGTGAGAGATTTGAGGTGAATGGAGTAGAGAAACTCCATGGGGAATGAGAACCCCGGTTGGTAATAATTTGGGAGGTGAGTATGTTTGAGGAAATTGATGAGTATAAATCGGTATGAAATCGATGTTGAACCTAGTGGGAAGTGAGTCCCCTAGGTAATATTAGTTAATTGTATTGGTGAATAATTTGAGGATAGAAATTGATTTGACTTGTAAATGATTTGAGGATAGAATATCAATCGGAAGTATACATGTGAATTTCTTAGGCATAGTAGTTGGAGATAATTAAGTAACAATTGATGAGAAGGCTAATTGAGTTATAATTGATGAGATGAGTAGTAACGAGTAATGGATTTTAGAAATTGATAATGTATTGTTGTGTGATCATGACTAGAAAGATTAAGAAGATAGAAAATGAAATAATGATTGACTATTTGATTAGGTGAATTGGGGTGGGAGGTGGAACTTGGTTTGCTAGCGATCAAGGGAAACCGAACACCAAAGTGCGGTGGATGGATAGTTCAACACCAATGCTGATCACATTGGGGTTGAATCACTCTTGAAGCTCCTTATAAGTGGCCACAAGTAATCACACTAGTAATAGGTGAAACTAACATAAATTGGAACTTGGAGATGCATTAAGTTTTCAAAATGAATTTCCAAAATGATTTTGGCAAATGATTTTCTTCAAACTTGAGAATGAGGATCGGTTTTGAAACCTCTCCCACGGGCGCTAGTGGATCTTTCATGGCTACGCACCGGTATCGGGTTGAAACCATGGAGGTGAAGCTAGTTGTGAGTCGGTGGAAGTGATGAATAGTTTTGAAACCATTACAACGGACGAGCAATGGTACTAAGTGACCTGTAGGACGTTTGTAGTGTGTGTTTTGTATTTGTCCAAGGGCCGCCGGATATGAGTAGTCCGGTCAGGGAAGAGTACCCACTTTGGAGCCTGAGGATTCTCTGGAGGTGCAAATGAATTTGATCAGAACCAAAGGACCGTAGAGCCAGAAAGAGTAAGTGCTCAATGTCATGACGGCCATGAACCAGAGAGCGTAAGTGTTCAAATGTGACCGGTACCTGAGGGATCACTCGATATGGGGGAGGGTGTCTGCGGATGGACCCCCATTGAGAGATTGGCAAATGATATTTTTGGTTGCTATGCATGCTTGACATGCTGCTTGGATGTGTGGTATGCATTAAATTAAGCTTTTTGAGTCTGACAGGTTATAGAGAGAGTATAACCTTAGCAGTGAGTACCTTGGTGACTAACAATCTTAGACTCACTAACTTTGTGGGCAAAGTTCTTTAAGGGGGTAGGTTGAAATACCCTGAACTTAATTAGGGTGATTAAATTACTCTAATATGATATTTAGGGCCTATTTGTGCCTAATGAATTTTGGTAAAAAGAATAAATCCAAAAGAAACAAGAAAAACGCTTGAAAAGCAAAAAACACTAAATTGAGCGTTAAGTGACCCTAAGAGGAATACGACCTCAACAAGAGTATTAAATGGATTTGGAAGGCTTAATAAGGCCTAAATAATATATGGGAACAATTCCTGAAGAAAACGGATCCAAATAATGAGATAAAACGCTAATAAAGCTTTAGCGCACTTTTTCGAGAAAATCCGAAAACGTGACTTTAAGTGGTCAAACGAACCCGTAAAAATTATAGTTCATTAAATAACTATAAATAAACATTAATGGGAGCTTAATAGCCATTAAAATTAAAGAAACAAGAAAATTCTGGAAAACGGGCCCGGTAAGTGAATAGTGCTAAACCGGGTAAATAAACGAGCATTTTCTGTAAAAGACGAAAAACGCTCCAGCTTGTACTATAATAGGGGGCCGGTTTTTACAGTTAAAATAGCCTCTCATACACTCTTGACCAACTAGCTAATTAAATGGGTCAAAAAACAAAAAGTGAAAAAGGGTATTTATCCCCTTTTTCCATCACTCTCCTCCTTATTTTCTTTTCCTCTTCTTTTTCCTCCTTTTTCCCCTTCCTTGCCGATTTCTCCCCTCTCCCTCTGGTTGCTGTAGTTTTTGAGCTTCCTCACCAAGCTCCCATGGCTACTCCCTCTTTCTCTCCATGCTCTAGCTCCATGCAAGCTCCAAATGCAAAATAAAATATATATTTTTCTTCCTCTCATCCTCCTCTACCTCTCTCTTTTTTCAAAATATTAAAAGCTTTAAGTTCATCTCCATGGGTTTTCCCCATTTGAAGAGAAAATGGCATCAATGTGTAGCTTGGAGTCTCCTCTCTCTCCCAAGGTAAAAATCTCCGAGAAAAACTCATTTTTCTTCCTTCTCCTTTGGTGACCAATTTTTCCCCTCTTGTAATGCCTTGTTTTCTTCTTGAATTTGAGCTTTGTTTCAACCCTCCAATGGTGGGATAACCCCCTTCTTGATTCAAGGGTGAGAACCCCTCCTAAAAGCTCCAAAAGGTAAACCCTAACTATGGTGTTTTAAGCCTTGCATTGGATTAGTGTATTTTTAAGGATTATGATTTTAATTATGTGTATTTTTGTGTTCCTTGAATATTGGGTTGGGGTTTGGCAACCCCATTGCCCAATTTGACCGAAATGGAGAGACGAGAAGGAAGGGAGCAAAACAAGACTTATAAGAATTTAAGGTAAGAACACCCACCTTAATACTAATTTTAGGTGTTTAAGGATTTGGGATGGGATAAATTGAATAATGAACCCAAAGTATGAAAAATGATGTGTTTAGTTGATTTTGAGAGGATTGGTGAATTAAGGGCTTTTAAGCCAAGTGTTTATATTGTGGTTTATTGAGATTTTGGAGTTATGTTGTTGCTTAGTGAATTTTGAATTGATTTTGTGTGCTGGTAGGACCCTTTAAGGGTGTGGCTAGATTAGGAATGGAAATTGATGATTAGGGAAATGTTAAATTTATGGGGAGGTTATGGTAAAATTTTGGTAGAAATAATGTGTTCTAGGTGTTGTAATGAGTAAGAACAACCTAGGGAATGAACTAGGTATTGGAAGGGATTTATTTGGATTAGTTAACCACTCTTGAGTGGATATAAGGGTAGGAAAAGGAAGAGGCAAAATCTGTAGCAAAGGGATATTGAAATGCTTTGGAAAAGCTAGAGAAGGAGCTAGTGTGCAAGACTTAGGAAATGAGAGTTGGACTTGGGTTAGAAGTGCAAATGTATAGGAATGAATGGGAATGGTCATTAGGTGATTTGGTAAGGTTGGTAAGAGGTAGGAACTAGCAAGAAGAAGCTAGAAATGCATAAGTGTGCAAAATGTGAAAGTGGGAATAGAATTTTGTAGAAAATGAACAAGAATTGGAGTAAGGGTTTAACCTAGGATTTGGAGAGTTTAAAGCATGTTTTGAGGTGTTTAATTATGTAGAAAATTTGTGGAAAGATTAGGGAAATTTTGAGTGTGGATTATGGGTGGATTTAGGGCTTAAAAAGTACCTTAATAGCAGTTTTTAGCAGGGTCCAGGACTTAGGATAGGAACCAAGTCTCGGACCGCATCAAAAAAAGGCCCGAGAGTGAATGCAGGAATTGGTCCGGGACCAAGTCCCGGACCAGGTGTAAAATTGAGCCGAAAGTCACGATCTGTATTGGTCTGGGACCTAGGGTCTGGACCAGGTCCCGGACCACCCCCAGAATTCACCCGTGAGTACTTTTTAGGCTTTAAAACATGGAGGATTGAATGGTATTGGTTTTAGATGATGTTTAGGAGTTGTTTGGTGACCTTTAAAGATCCTCAGAAGGATAAACAAAGGTTGGAAGTGATTGAGAAAGTTGTGAGTTTAAGTACACTAAGTTAAACCGAAATAACGGGATAACAGGGTAAGTATGCGAGTAGCAATTATGTACATACCGTAACGCCTTAATATTAATTGAACCATTTGACATGTAATTAGTGGTTAAAGAGTAAGACATGAGGAACAAGTGTGAACCGCGGAACGTGAGAACACCTGGTAAAGTTAACCCCGGTGAAAGGTATGATTTCCTCATGCTCTGTATCCTAACTTGGTTACCCGATTTGTGTGCTTGTTTAATTGTGTGATCACTTAACAAGATAAATGCACGAATCGGTTTGTTTGCACTTGGTAGTGCTTGTATTGTATTGTTGTTTGTTGGAATGAATTTAAACTAAAGTTTGTATAATTCATGCAATGGATGAATGATGAATGAGTTGCTTGCATGTGATTGTGTATTGTAGTGCGACCCATAGTTGGGTCTTGTTTGAGTAGTGACTCGTAGGAAGAGTCAAGTGTGAAATAATAAAATGTGGGAACATACCAAAACTATTGAACCAAGAAACGATAACACCGATCTATAACTCACTAGAACGTGAGAGAATTGTACGGGAATTAGTAAACTCTCGATAACGGTTAGACAACCAAATTGATTTAATCCACATAATAAATAATAGTGGGAGTATATAAAGAATCTCTTCTTAGAGGACTTGATTAATGTTCATACAATGAACCCTGAGAAAAGTAAAGAATGGTAAGGGATCACTAAACCCCTTAGAGTAATAGTCGAACCCCGATGAGAGGATCCGACTAACATAAACAATGTCTCGCATATGAGAGTATTCCATAAGTTGGGTAAAACCCTAAATCTTAGAATACTAGACATTGAGAATCCCCTAAGCTAATAGATGTTATCGAGAGAGATACTTCTAGGCTAATCCTTGAGATTGTGAAATGACTCCAAGAGTGGAGTTTTGGGAATTTGAGTAGTCCAGTAGAGAGCTAGACATTGGTGAACTTGAGGAGCTAAATGCATAGCCCCTTTGTATTATAAGCCCTGTGGTGGGTCCTGTGTATGACCCTGCCCGGAGGTCATGAGTAATGACTTAACATATACCCTTGAGAACTTGAGTATTGAGTAATGAGAACTGAGCATGTGAGTATTGAGTTGAGACTTGAGAGAATCGAGTTGTAATTGAGTATTGAGTTGAGATTGAGAGTAAGAGGATTTGAATAAGTGTAACCCAAGTGAGTGGGTGACAATGTAGAATGAATTGAGGCATAGTGAGGTATAACCCTCAATCCTAAGTAAAGAACAAATTAAACTAACCTCTTGATGTGTGTGTTAGTGTTTGTGTTCTTCGTTGAACCTTGATTGTGTTGACATACATATATAATGTATTGTTGTCCTGCATGCTGTTTGAACTAAAATGAACCGCATGCTCTCGACCGATTAGTCGGCGTATCCTCGCTAGTACACGGGGTATGTGGAAGTCATATGCAGCAATTTTGCTGAGCCCCTAGGGGCATCGTTTTTATTTTCCAGGTACAACGAAGCCGGCAACCGTTCAAGAGTAGGACGGGGTTGTTATTGATATTGGTAGTTGTTCAAGGAATTATATTTATGTATTGTGGATTTGTAAGACCGAAAGGTCATGGATAGACTTGGGAATTGTAGATACTCGGTATAGTATGGAATGGATATTGTACTTGTGTATTAAAGAGTTGAAGTTGTATTTGCTTGAAGTATTGATCAAGGAATGGATTGTATAGTTTGGTTTGTAGTACTCGGTATATAAGACCCATCAAACCGATATTGTAACTGTAGTTGTATTTGAGTTGGGATTGGCCTTGTTAGTCACGTGGGTGAGTAACGACATTGTTTCACCCCGGTTGTATTGGAAATTTCCGCTGCTTGTGTATTGGTAATGGAGACGGGTTAGGAGTTAATTGTGTGATTACCGGTAGGGGTGTTACAAGGAGCTTCAATGGAGGTGAGATTTCTTCTCCTCCTCCTCCTCTTCTTCTTCCTCTTCTTTTCCCCCTTTGTTCTCTTCTTTTCACGTCACTTTGCTCTCTGGTTCGACCCCCTTCTCTATCATTCCTTTTCCGCTTTTAAAAACGTAGATCTGGACAAAATTTCGACTCGACTGACCCACCTAGGGTTAGTCTTAGGCTCGGCCAAAGTCAGTAGCGATTTCGGGAGCATCTTGCCTCTGGAACTTTGGACCGACCCACCCTGGGTCGGTGCCAGGGTCGGTCCGGGGCAAGCTAGTCTTCAAAACGCTGTATCTTCTCTGTTTTAGCTCCGATTTTGGATCCGTTTATGCCCACATATTTGTCTTTTCATCTACTTTATTCCTAGCTATGTTATTCCTCTTGTTTCTGTAATAATTGTGTAAAACACTAATAAAACACAAAAGTAGAGGAAAACTAGTTACAGTGGAGAAATGAGCATGAAAAGTTTTGATAAAACATATGAAATACACCTCTAAAACATGCTCATTTGGACACTCATCAACTGCAAAACAATGATTCAAATTAAAGTGGATTTATACCACTCAATCATGGTACACAACCATCCTTTTTGTAGTTCATTTTTATAGCATTAGAACATTTCATTTATCTCTACAAGTTTTACCCTAAACCACAAACGCTTAAACAAACATTCAACGATTTAGCATTCCTAAGATATGTTTGGGGTTTTGAGTATCTTTTGTGATTCATTTTGCACTCTTATAATGTTTGAAACTAATTGGTGCTCCTGATGCGTCCCTGATCGATCATAGACATATCGTTTTCCTATGTGATCTATTTGATAGTTGAGGAAAAGCACTTAATAAACTCAAACTGGAAACTCCTTTTCGATTGAGAATTTACACATTGAAATTCACTCAATCTCCCTCGCCCTACCTAAGGACTCCATGATAGTGACTTTTATCCCTAAGTCCTCTACCCTCTCTTGATAGTCGGCCTACAGTTCCCTAACCGTTCCCCGACTGATCAGTCAATTAAATACACGAAGTATTAACTCTCAGACCTAGTCCTATCCAGCTCACCACGTCCCTAGTACTTACACACACTTTTGTCTGACTCACACTTGCTCTCTTTATCTCACTCTTTTTATCTTTTTGCCAAGCTCTCTTTCATAGGACATTATACTCGTATTTATACAGGTTAGTTAAGATATAACCAACAACCAATGATCTCCTAGACTCTAGGAGTCAATTGCTCCTTCATCCCTAAGTAAAATAGCCACCCTCAAATGTGGGTGAATCTTCAGCTTAATCTGTAGCCGTCAAGACACGTGTTGCCTTGTGATTGGACATGTAGGCGACAAACACTCAAGTGGTTGATCACCACTACCACTCTCTACTTGCCTAATTTTGTCTGCTTCATTAATGCCCATAAATGCTCTTTTAGATTTCATTAGTGCTTCTTCTTAATGGCTCTGACTTATCTTGTTATCTTGCACATTAATGAACTATGCCTTTGTCGTGAGCTGGTTGCTTATGTGGATGTAAAAGTCTGCATGATTTTGTTGAACTTCTTGAGGTATTTTGTCATTGTATTACGTCTGATGTATGAGAGATATGGTCGTGTAGTGCTTGACTTCTTTTGTGTACTAGTAGTTCTATCGGAAGATCTCCTAGATAGGTGTCCGACCGGTTGGGCACATGTCATGAACGGAGTGCGCTTGCAACCTTGCGTGCTAAG
This sequence comes from Limonium bicolor, assembly GCA_023374045.1. Taxonomy (NCBI): domain Eukaryota; kingdom Viridiplantae; phylum Streptophyta; class Magnoliopsida; order Caryophyllales; family Plumbaginaceae; genus Limonium; species Limonium bicolor. The sequence continues at coordinate 29,512,475 of CM041777.1, read as the reverse complement.
CTACTCCTATACCTGTTTATCTGAATCTCAAAGTTTAACAAACATTTTAGATAAACAACTGATAAGCCTCAGACTTATCATGTTTTAGAGGTTAGAATTATAGAAATATTAATCAAAATAAGGATAAAATAGCGAGTATTTATATTGTCTTTCATACAAAAGTTTATTTTATAAGTTCGGACTTATGTTTGCTGTGTTTTTCATGTTAGGAATAAATCTCTAATCAAAGGATGAAGTTTTTTCAGGTACTATGCCGGATGTCCAATTCACGGCATGCAAGTGGGGCAGCGCAGAGGATTTTGCCGGATGCTGTGTCAAGCATCCCTTAGCCGGCACAAGCGGAAAAGTTATCTCGTTTGACCAGTTAGCAGTTAATTACCGTTAACAAAGTAACCGATGTCGGGTGTGGTGCCGGACATTCCCTGTCTAGCACAAGCATTGTTTTGCTGGATTTGGTGGTTTAATTGACCATTAGAAACCAACTGGTATCGGGTATTCCATATCCGGCATGACCTCTGGCATATGTGGAAATTGGAGTCTATAAATAGGCCGAGGGTCTGCAGCATTTGGAATGTTCATCACTCATTATCCATGACTCATTCTCCACAAAAACACTGCACCAGTTCTACCAAGGAGTTTGCACATCCATCCAAGACGAGGAGAAGATTTCTATCGGGTTCGAGGGAATTCCCACTAAGCCTGATTCTCCTTTTCTCTTTGTATTCTTCTTGTAAATAAATGGATGATTGAGTAGAGTTTCCGATTGTCTTTGGTTAGGGATGAATCTTCTTTGTAAACAATGTGATCATTTAATATAATGGCAAGCGTTAATTAAGATTTTTGATCTTTAGGCAAAGTAGAATTGTTGGCTACTTTTCTTCTTCATTCAAAGTTCTGCGTTTTGTTAATCAAACAAGGGCAGAATGGGTTGGAAAAATCTAGTGATCTTTACCATTGTCTACTACAATTTAGGAGATGATAGTTAAGATTCGGAATTAACCCTTATGATCTCCACTGTCTTGTTCATTTATTGGCATAACAATAGCTGGATTCGATAATGGATTTTGAGTTTCCTATTTTGAATCCAAAACTGAAAAAAATATTGACATTTTGGTCTTGTCAGGTGTCTGATGTCTGGCGCATTCAAAGTCATTGAATTTTCCGTGCATTTCGTATCTGGCAGGACGTCCGGTGCGTTCATGTGTTTGGTAAATTTGAGTCTTGCTAATTAAGTTTTGTGATCATGTTCTTTATTAGGTTGATTATAATCCCGAACCTAGGATAATTCACTGTAAAAAAAACCCATTTAGTTAGATTATTAGTTGGTTGTTCTAAATTGAAATTAATGATCATTTTCCCTCATATTTGTTAGAATTAGGCAATTACTAAGGATTAGGACTAATTTTATATTAAGTCCCTAGGTTCGATACTCTTGGTCGTAATTTACTTGTACTTTATTCCGACCGGGGTTTTCACTACCTGTAGAGTTAGTAGGATTCTTTTATTCTTTTTTGCATATAATTTCCCCTACTAAAATTTTGTTAGCAACAACACAGGTTTGCTATCATCAAAACTAAAGGATCTTGACTTAACAATGTTTCATTTATCTCAGCAGGTATTGAGGTTCAAAGACCTTGAACCCTTAACTTCAAACTCTAAAATAAACCTTTGACGATTTAGCATTCTTGGGGTGTGTTTAGGTTTGTGTTACCTTGTGTGGTTCACTTTTATAACCATGTAATGTTTCAATTATATCAGCAGGTTTTACTGTGAATCATAAACCACAAACCCTTAAGTAAAACTTCAACGATTTAGCATCCTAGGGTATGTTTGGAGTTTAAGGAATCTTTTTGTGATTCATTTTACACCCTTAGCATTTCAATTATCTCAACAAGTGTTAGGGTTTGACATTTAGGGTCAATAGACCTTAAACCCTTGACTATAAACCTTAAAATAAACCTTCAACAATTTGGCGTTTCTAGGGCATGTTTGGCATTTAGGGTATCTAGTTGTGGATCATTTTTATAACCTTAATTATTCAAATAATAGAAACAACCAAAATGACAATTAGTTGTTTCTTTACTAGTGTACACTGCTCAAAACTAATGTACTACTTGTATATGTAGTAATGTACTATTGTTCAAGGATGAATGAACTTTCTTTAGTTACTAATGAACTATGTGTCAATTGCTAACGTATCAAAGTTTCTTGTAGTGTTTATCAATTTTAACAAACTATTTGATAGTTTCTATGTAATTAAAGTACTCTTTCTCCCAGACTAATGTATTGCTCACTGACTAATATACTAATATTAATGATGGATGTACTCTTTATTGCTGACTAAAATACTCTTGCTCACTAACTAGTGTAATTCTTTTAGGTGCACTGACTAATGTACTAGTTATTAACGATGAATGTATTATCACTGAAGGTATGTATGGTAGCGCAAAATTGATGCCACGGGCAGTCCGCACCGAGTTAGATGTGGGACAATGATTTGGCAGTCCCATTCAGCTGGTGACTGTACTGTTTTGCTGACTTTACTGGATTTTTACTGTATTAACTTTAAATAGTTATAACTTTTAATATATAAGTCCAAAATGAAAAGAAATTATATCACTGTTCACCTAAATTCAAGCTCTTCAAAATAAGACCAATCATGGATATACTTTGACAACTTTGAAAAAAATTATTTTTACATGTGTATGATGATACACTAAAATGATAATATATTTCCTTAATTTTGATATTATGATTCATTAATTTTGATATTATGATTCATTAAAATTGATATTATCATTTATTAACTTATAAGAGGTGAATTACATTACAAATTTCAGAACTGATAAAATAATCATTATTATTTTGTAGTGTATTATTATTGTATTGTAATGTATTTTAAACCTTATATGATGAATCATGTATTTTTCTTAGGTACCAAATACTATTGTTTTGTGTTGTATTATTGTTTAAAAATTTTATTTTTATATGTTACTAATGATACACTAAAATGATGTTATGATTCGTTAAATTTGATATTATGATTAATTGAAACTGGTATTATGATTCACTAACTAATAGGTGGTGAATTAGATAACAAACTTCGGAACAAATACTAAATCATTATTGTTTTATGGTGTATTATTAATATGGGAAAATTCACAAAATGCCACGATTTGAGTTTGTAATTCATGATATACCCTTTTTTGGAAAGTTATTCATAAAATGCCATGATTTGAGTTTGAAATTCACAAAATGCCACTATCTGCTAACAGACTTGTTAGTCTCCCTGTTAAGTCTCTCTGGTAAAAGACGAAAATACCCCTGATGGCAAGTTTATTTTTTTTTTAATTTTTTTTTTGAATTACGCTGATTTGACTATGCAACGACTATTTTTTTGATTTTTTTAAAAGTACACAAAATACCCTTGTTTGATTTTTATAGTTTACAATATGCCACTATTTAGGTTTTGATGTTCACAATATGTCACGATTTGAGTTTATGTGTTCACAAAATGCCCCTGTTTTTGCTGTAACGGCTAGTTTGTGCCCAACAACTCTTTTTTTGCCTATATAAAGACCTTCTTACCATGTAAACAAAGTAAAAACACCATACTAAAGACATGACCTTGTTTACAACTATAATCAATGAAAAGTTTCAAACAATTCACTGCAAATGTGGAGTCCATCAAACCTTACCCTCACTTGCAAAGAAACTTCGGTTGAAAGGGCGTACTATAACTGCTGGGCATGTGATTTTTTTAAGTGGTGGGCACCGGTGATGCAAGATCAATACTCTTCTCATCCTAGGGTAAGACATGCTGGCTATTCCAAATCGTACTCAACTATAATAGGCTCTACCTCTACTACTGCATCTACTCATTCTGAAGCTCAACATCAAGAGAGCGTGGCAGCTGATGCAAATCTTATTAATAACATTAGGGAGAAGATAAAGAAAGAACTTAAAGAAGAGATAAGGCAAAGCATAAAGAAGATGTTTTGGGGTGTAGTTGTATTTGCAACTGTAATCTGTATCTGCAAGCTATGAAGTACTTTTATATATATATATATATGCTCAAAAAATCATGTGTCTTTAGCTGTTTACACTTCTACTTACAATAACTTTCACATCTTTCCACAAAAACCAACCAAAACCACCACTAAACAGATCTACGCACAATGATTAGATCACTACATTAACAACAACACCAACAGAATAACATATTAGTTATAGTCACACAACGATTATATCGCTTGCATTAACAACAACACCAATAGAAGAACAAATTAGACATAATTACACAATGAATTGTTTGAAACTTTTCATTGATTATAGTTGTAAGCAAGGTCATGGCTTTAGTATGGTGTTTGTGCTTTGTTTACATGGTAAGGAGGTCTTTATATAGGCAAAAAGGAGCTGTTGGGCTCAAGCTAGCCATTACAGTAAAAACAGGGGCATTTTGTGAACATATAAACTCAAATCGTGGCATGTTGTGAACATTAAAACCTAAATAGTGGCATATTGTAAACTATAAAACCAAACAAAGGTATTTTGTGTACTTTTAAAAAAAATCAAAAAATAGCTGTTGCATAGAAGAATCAGAGCAATTCAATTTTTTTAAAAAAAAAAATCAAACTTGCCGCCGGGGGTATTTTCATCATTTTCCAGAGAGACTTAATAGGGAGACTAACAAGGTTGTTAGCAGACAGTGACATTTTGTGAATTTCAAACTCAAATCAAGGCATTTTATGAATAACTTTCCAAAAGGGGGTATATCGTGAATTACAAACTCAAATCGTGGCATTTTGTGAATTTTCCCTATTAATATGACATGGTGTATTTTAAACTGTATGTGGTGAATCATATGTGTCGTTGATATATGTTGATATGTACATGTTACTAACATAAATTAAACTTGTTAAAACATATCCATGATTTGTCTTGTTTTGAAGAGCTTGAATTTAGATGAACAATTGTATAAAAAAAAATTATTTTGGATTTACATTTTAAAAGTTACAATAATTTAAAATTAATATAATAAAAAGGCAGTCTAGTCAGCAGCTGACTGGACTCTCACATAATATGAGCCACACCCATATTGGTACAGGCAGCCTGTGTCATTGACCGTCTGGTATGGCAGTAGGAATGATGATGGGAGAGGTAGATGGGGAAGAAATGACAAGCAAAGAAGAGGACGAGGAAGAACGAAAATGGAAGAGGAAGAGAGAAGACAAAAAAAATGAATAGAGAAAAAAGAACAGATAAGACAGGGAGCACCGGAGCAGGCTTCATGTAGGAGTAAATCACTTCATCTTCACATCAAAACGTGCAAACTTGTTTTTTTTTCGTTTATTTTTTCATCTTATTTAAACCAATTAAAATCTAATTAAAAAAATTTATACCAACTTATTGTGAGTAATTCCAGCTTCTCCACTAAATCAGTTTCACATATCCTTGCATTAAAAAGGAAGAAAAAAAAGAGTTTACGTTAGGTGAGAACAAAAATGGAATGGAAAGTTTGAGAAACTGTCAGCAGCTCCTTCGTTTCGATGCATATTACATTTTCTTGTATCAGAATTCCAAACACCGAAAGTAATAGTACACATTTAAAAAAAAAATACTCTACAAAATTTGATGTCGGTGAATGAAAGTACATCTACGATTAGATCCTCTATGATATTAACTATTTAAAGACGTTTGTTTTGGAAGGGAAATATAATGGAATCAGATAAGAGAATTGTGGGAAAAGGAAAAAAATTCCTTTTATTTTCCAAATTATTTGTTTGTGCATAGGAAATAATAGTGAATAACCACCTAACAACTGTCAGTCAATGGTCAACGGCCATCGGTTGTTGGTCAACAGCCATCAATTACCGGTCAACATCCACCGGCCACTGGTCAAAGATTTTTGGTCATCGGTTAATGGTCATATGTGACGGATCAAAGCGTACTGGGAAAGAGAATCTAATACCCCAGTAAGGGGTGGAGAATCAAGTTAGAGAGATTTGGGGTAATTCCTTACCCTTTCCTAAAAATAAGAAAAATTGACTAAATAAACAAAAAGAAACAAAATCATTCCTGAAAATGTGGGATTTTGGCACTTCACTCTGCTTTATGATGCACTCATGTTTTATGAGAATGTGGTTGATAGCAAAAAGCTGTTTAATTTGTGTTACACTTATCAGATTAGGTTACACTTATCAGATTACAATTGATACCTTAGTTTGGTCTTTCTACGTTTATTGGGTTACTCTTATTAGAATGAGTAACAACTTTGTATGATTAACATGTTTCAGTTTGGTACTGATTGTGTGTGTCTTCTCTGCTACTACTATGTTGAAACAAACATGATTAATGATTATGAGTACTTGCTAAATGTCCTTTTGTCTGGTAGCATGTTTTTGAATGTCATAATTTGTTTCTCTAGGAATTGCTGCTACTTGTTTCCTTCATTGATTCATTTTGAATCGATGTTAAGTTGTTGTTATTAGCAAAAACTCTATGGAGGTGATGATTATTGAAATACCAATAAAATTTTGATTAAATTTTGAGCATATATTATATATTTATATTGGATTAAATATGGTTATGATAATTGGTGGATATTGGGATGTTAACGATTCAGTAATTTGGATTGGAATTTATATGATAAAAAGGTAATTGGGAATAAGTAAGATTTAATTAGATTATATTCTATTTTCTTCCTTTTCCTTATTCCTATCTTTTCTTTCCTCCCTTTTTCTTTTCCGATCTTTTTTCTTTCCTGACAAATCACGCTCCCACACACTCTCTCTACTCCTCGCTTTGCTTTTTCTTCTCCTTCCTTTCATGCTAACTTCCTCTTCTCCATTGCTGGTTCAAACCAATTCATAGGGTAAGTCCGTCTATCGTAGTAAGAGTTTTAGAAATTATGAATTGATTGATGGATGTATGATTGATTGTGTGAATGGATTAAATTCTAGATTATGAGTTCGTCAGTGGTGATTGCTAGTGCTCTGTGTGATTCTTGATTGTGGTGAACTTGGATTCCAGGTAAGCTACTATGTTCGCTAAACTGTTCTGTGTGAACATTCATGAATTTTTGGATGAACTGATTCGATTTGATGGAATACCTTGTGGATGGATGTGGAAATTAGGGTTTGATTGTATTTGGGAATATCGTAGATTATTATAGATATGTTATCTGGATATGGTGGTTTTGGTTAAGACTGGTTGGAGATTGATGATTGAGATTTTGGGAAATACTTTCCGTGGCCACTTGGAATTTGAGCATCCTATAAACCTTATTAATTGGAAAGGTATAGATTTGGAATTCTCTTGGTGAATTATTTGTTGGATTGGGTGATATTGATTTGGGATACTTTCACTGTGATTGTACACATTGGTACATTGGAATTAAACATATTGCGCTGTGACCACTATATCGTAGTTTAAGCTCTATAGATCAACTTCTTCGTGGTCAGAAGTACCCTTATAAGGGTGTGCACACTTTAGGACATAGAGTGAGGTAGAATTCTATTTTGCAACCCCACTTGTTTGGGTGTTCATTAGTGGACTTTGCGGCCCCCTTTGTCGGGAGTCCGTTGGCAAAATATTTATTGGTTGCCGGTTGAAAGCTCCCTTATCATTGTGTGTCTTGGTGAAATATGGTTGATATACATTATAATCTTCTTCCTACGGTGGATTGATGTTGTCGACTGACTTGTTGCTATGGTACTATATATATACATATATGCCAAACGTTTACAACTAAAATGAAGTTTACACTGCGAGGTAGTGGTTTACTCAGTTTTATCTGATTTACGCGATCCTTTTTCTGTGTTGTGATGTACTTTTATGATCGCGGGTATTGATGACTAAGGCAGGGGAATGCGTCACCACTTAGGAATAGTTGTTAGACTGGATTAAGTATTGACATTATCATTAACCGAGAATTGGGATTTTAACTATTGTTGTCATTTGATTCGGAACTTGCCTTTGAGTTGTTTTGGAATGGTGGATAGCCTTAAAACCCATAGGAATGGGTGTGATGGTAATATCCCGGATTTGATTTAATTTTTCCGCTATGATCTTCTGTGACTGGTTTTAATAACAACGGTTTACTTGGGAAGTTTGCTTAAGCGATTTGCAATTGGCGTTACTGAAATTGAAGTATGTTTCCAAAGGTGTTTTGTGGCTGACTTTGTACTTTTGGACCTATCCGAACATCTATCCGGGCGTACAAGTATGGACAGGTCCTCGAACTGAAAATTGATTTATGATAGACCTGGCAAAAGTAACCCGAATCCAAAAAACTGAATCGAACCAATCTGACTCGAATCCAAATCTCAACCGAAAACTAGAACTTGAAAAATGACCTGAAATCCGAAACAAGCCAACCCGGACCAAACCGAACCGTATTATTGTAAAACCGAGAATAAACCACAATCCACAACCATCCGAACCGAAGTCATCCGAACCCAAATCAACCAAACCGAAGTCACCTATAACCCGACGATGACTCGAAATCCGAAGTGACCCGAACCAAAATCAACTGAAAACCAACTGAACCGAACCCGAACCAAATCCAGTGTGACCCGAATTAATATATTCATTGTGACCCGAAAGAATATATTGCATTAATTATGGGAGACAATGAAATAAAACAGTTAATCATTACTTAATAAGTGGTGTACGTATAAAAAAGTATTAACAAACTTATATACAAGACAACTAATTTAATTATACCATAAATATTGCATTATAAAATTTTAAAGTAATTAATTATCATGCATCTTCATTAATCGCACAACTAATGATAATTTATGATAATGTGTTACTCACCAATGATAGATTCATAAGAACCAAAATTATTTTTATATTTAGGCTCCAATTCTTCAGTGATTCGTATCATTCTTGTATTAACTATTCATATATTGAAGGTGTTTTTATTAATTTGAATTTTTCAAGCCTCTATCCAATATTGTGAAAAATTATTCCTTATTGGCAAAATGCATAAATTTTTAATATACTTTAAGGTTTTTACCTATGTAGTAAAATTCTTACGTATCTGAATAGTTCTCCATCATTAACATTTTTTAACTACTGTAAAAATCTCATCAAAACTTATTAACTAATTCCATTCGCTAACTATTAATATATTGAAAAACCAAGTTACTACACTTTGATACAAATTTAATAACTATCCACAAAAAAAGTTTATTTGCACTCATCTCAAAATAATGAAACTTCTAAATAATCTAAAGCTATACATCAATAATTATGTTAAGTTAAGAGTTGGTTACTATAATAAATAAGTTGTCTTTTTGATCAAAAAAAAAAGAGTTGGTTACTATAGTATAACATGATGCAAATTATAATTATTAGTTTAAATTAATCTTTTATATACATTCATACTTGTTGAGATTGATTGAAGTCAAATTTACATATCATGATTATTGAGTTGCTTGATTCTGTAATGTCAACCGAATTTAACCAAATAGTTAACCCGAATTAGACCCATGACGCGAAAAAACCGAATAAACTCGAGGCTAACCTGAACTGAAAATTACCCGACCCGAAGTCACCCTAGCCGAGAGACAACCAAACCGAAAGTCACCCAAACTGATCCAAACTGACCCGAAATTTCAACAAACCAAGCTCAACCCGAACAAACCGAATTCCCCAGACCCGAACCAAATACTGAATGATTTGAAATCAACCCAAACCGAACCGAACCGAACCCGAACTGCCACCTCTAATTTCTGAAGGAGGGGGTGTCCGAACATCTGTTCGAACTTGTATGTTCAGACAGTAGGCGATGACGAGTTCGAGTGTGAGTCTTGGAAATAGTCCAAACTTACATGTTCGGATGAACGTTAGGACACGCCCAGGGGAAAAATTGTCAGAACCAGTGTCCGAACTTCAATGTTTGGACACATGTTCGGACCACATAAAGAATTTTATCGGAACTGGTGTCCGAACTTTAACGTTCAGACACAAGTTTGGACATATGCTTTTGAATCTCGGACCTTGTCCGAACATCCATGCTAGGACACAAGGTCGGACACATCTTAAATTCTTGTCTTAAGACTCGTTTGACATCCGTTTTTTGATCTGTTTGTGGCGTTACTTCTCTAATTCTTTGTACTATATAATGTGGTAAAATCCGGGGTGTTACAATTATACTCTATTAAAATGATTTGTTTCTCATGGTTGTTGCATTTGTTGTCATCATCAATTACCCTACAATTGGTGCTACACGGTCGGCATTTGTGGCACTTATTGATGAATTGAACTTTTTCTAACTGAACTATAATGCTATGAACCAATAGAGAACTTTTATGAGATATGTTTCTTTTACAAAAACAACTGCTTGAGCGATTATGAGTGGGTCCTTGCACTTGAGCTCTATTAACCATACTAAGGTCCCTCAACAATTGTATACTTTGATCATCACAGGCATTCATATGGTGCTTGGAGGTGATGGTATTGTATGTACACTAACGATGTAGATGGAGTAAATTGATATAAAACTTTGTTTCTATGATATGTTGTACGCTGAAGATGTAGATGAAGTGAAGTGATACGAACCTTCCCTTTTGTGATTTTTTTGTACGCTGAAGATGTAGATGAAGTAAAATGATACAAACCTTTGTTTTTTATTGTGTAATAAACTCTAGAAGTTTAGTTGAAATCAAGCTTAGCTAACTTATTGCATACTTCATGCTGTTGTACCCTTCAATTTTTTTATATAAATAAACATTATATATAGTTGTGTTATTTATTACTATTGTTTTGATCATTATGCTCAAGTAACTACTGCGTGTGGATTGCCTGGAGGATGTACGCTACACTAGCTGATTAACTGCTAACCAATTTGACCTTGATTATCTTTTCTAAAATAAGTTTTTTTTGATAATTTGAGGCACGAGGCCTAAGTACCGCATAAGCGGAGGATCAATCACAACCGTGTGCCACACATACAAGAAAGACACATACCTTATGAATACTACCCTTACACTTAAAAGAGAAAAACCCGACTCTAGCTTCTTGCTCTTACTTTTCCCTTACCCCTTCTAGCCAGTTTATTAATACGAGAGAATTTGCTAAAACCTACGGGTCCTTGCTTAGACCCAAGATTCCTTCTCGAGCTAACTCTGGAGCTTGAATGCGAGCCGCTGTCAGCACTAGCCCCTACTCCGGCTCCGGCTTCCTGACATCTCTTTCGATAAGAATCTCTATGCTCACGGATGATCCCTTCGAGGTTGCTCAGAGCACGCTCTTCGTCCACAATCTGACAACCGAGATCTTTTGCAAGCAAAAGAGTTTGTCTTGCCTCCTCTTTAACATAAGCATCATCAGGATTGATAGTCGGCCCAGTTGGACCTCCACTAGGCTCAAAGCCAGTGGGAAATTCGGGATCCTCAAACAGGGCCCTAAGATCATCCCCATCCTCCTTATCATCCCCTTGCTCTAAGAGGGGGGTTTCAAACACCACGTCGACTTGACGATTCCTTTCCTTGTCCAAATTATTGCTAGAGTCTAGGCCGACCTCTAGTATCTCATGATTATACATCTTGCTATCCCTCCTCTCATCAGTCGGACCAAATCTGTCAGACCTTACAATCTCCTCAGCTACCGGATCCTGGATTGCCTCCTTACTACTAACTAGCAACTTTAAGAGAGGCTGGTTGCCGATCATAATCCCCTCGCACTCTGGTTGACATGTTCACACTTGGGCCAGCTGGCCGATCTGGGGCTGTAGTAAATTGCCCAGCTCTCCAAGGCTCGCTCCCCGCAGTGTGGGCCGCAGGATAAGGCCATTCACCTCCCCAACCTAGCCCATATCTCCACTGCCCGTCTTGGTCAATAAATTGGAGCGGCTGACCAGCCCACCCAATATAATAATAGGGGTAAACCCACCCCAACATGGTGGGACCCGTATAGCACCACGACCATCCAAAATTTGCACTATCTGCTTTCCCAACATTCCAGACATCTTTCTGCTCATGCGCATTATTCTTACCAGACAAAGCATCCTTTTCCTCCTCAGGAATGGTCTGCGCTGCCACCATCTTGTCGCCCGCCCTTGAGACTCCAACCAGCACACGAAGCTTGGAGCGTCGGTTAGGTTCCCCAGGGCAAGAGAGTTCGACCGTCGCACCAGAATCAACCGTCACCACCATAGCATCGTCGGCGCAACCACAGCACTGATCGTGATCCGCGCCACCACCACCCTGCGCTTCAGCTACATTCCCCAATTCCGTCGCAACAGCTCTAACCGGGGATTCTGGATTAAATCCACCATGCGCCATGGCCCCAGAGATCGAACCACCTGGAGCTCTCACCCTGACCTCATCTCCTTTCTGTTTGGACATCCCCGCGCCACCTACAGACCCCCTTTGCAGTTCGTACTTTGCTCGGCGAGCAAATAACCTAAAACCCATGAACCTACGTCCATGAACCTTCTTCACCGCCTGACTAACAACAGAAGGGCTGGACAATTCAATGAAAGCAAAGGCCAGGTTGTTGCTGGAGCGTCGTTTCCTTGAGATGAAGATTCGTACGATGTTCTCGTCCATGCGCAGAAGCCACCTGAGGGCTCTGCCATCTGCCGCTCTGTTAATGTTGTCGATGAACAGAGAACGTCCCTGGTTTCCACCACCATTGTTAACGTCAGAAACCTCATCGACCGAGGGACAGATCTCCGAGTTACAGCGCCTAGACCCATGGTACGGCTTCGCCAGCCTGCTTCCCAGCCGCTTAGGAGATCTGGAAGCCCGCACCTGCCTCAAGCCCCACCGCAACTCCCTCCTGTGCCTGCCACAACTCCTCGCACTCGAACGAGAGACCCGCCGGTAAGCCTCCCTCTGCCCACGACTGCGCCTCCCACACCGCCTCGAACTATCAGGACTCCGCCCCCGGTTGATGGAACAGCTCCTTCTTATTCGCTGCCGCCCTCTTCGGAACCCACGCGTATCATGACTCTTCCATGCCCCACGGCATCTTCGGCTTTCACGGGAGGCTCGATACTTCCATGCCCCACGGCTTCTTCGATTTTGGCAAGAAGCACTACCTCTTCGCTTCCTCTTCTCTCTGCCTCTCTCTCTTTCGCTCTCTCTCATCATGTATCATAGTAGTACTTTTTTTTCTTTGTTTTCTAAAATAAGTGTGTATAACAAAGAAAATTACAAGTAGATAGGTGTAAAGTTAGAGATACTAGTACTAATACAGCGTTAAGTTTAAAAAATAAAACTGTAAGTTGAACTATCGTTAATTATAACTGCCATTAGTGTCATATATGAATAAAGCTTCATAAGATAGTAAATCTACTTCTCTTTAGCCATATTTAAAACTTGCCATGTTATTTACAAGCTTGTGTAATTGTAAGCAATTGCTAATATATCGTTTGTCACAATTCTTATTCATTGATAACATTTTCATACAACAACCCTAGATGGCATCGAAACAAAGGAACTAAAGGAAAAGAAAAACAAAATCCTTGTCGTGGTTCCTTTTGATGACTTAGATTGGGAATGGTTGTAACACCCTGGATTTTACCTTAAATAAAATCTTACAAAAATACGAGTCTAACGGCTCAAACGGATTCAAAAACAGACTCCAAACAAGTCATAGAACTGCGAAACAACAACATTTGTCCGAACATGTGTCCGGACGTCTGACGTTCGGACACAAGCCGAGAAGAAATTGACTGCGGAAAACCAAGTGTCCGAACTTGTGTCTGGACATTGATGTTCTGACACAAGTCGAGAGTTAGAAAACTAGAAATTGAAGACATCATAACTTGTGTCCGGACATTGATGTTCGGACACTAGTCGAGTGTTAAAACATTAGGTGTCTGAACGTTGGTCCAAACTTGTAAGTTCGGACATAAGTCGAAACTTACAAGTTGGAATCGTCTTCGCATGCTGTTTTTGAAGTCCGGACAGATGTTCGGACACACTCAAAACAACAAAAACAAAAGAAACTCTCGGGGCCTGTCCGAACATTGAGGACGGACGTTTGGACAGGTCCTGAAATGCAGATTTTAATACGAAACAAAGTTAGGAAAAACACCAAAACATTCACAAAATTAATGTCAGTAGATAGAGAAATGCTTTAGTAATATAGATAGTAGTAAGTTCCATATGGACACAACATAAACAACATTTAGATCATCTTATGAAAATCTATAATTTATCAATGGATGTTATTATGAACATTATAAGCAAAAGCATAATTTCAAACAGCAGTTGAATGAAATCATCCAGGGCATTACCGCCACACTCAACACCCGTTAAGTGCTCAGGCTTAATCAACAGAAAAACAACTAAAAATATTTCCTGAACATAATAACTTAAAGAATAGCGTTTCAAACCAACATAGCTTAACTCATTAATCCAGAACAATAATCATCTTTCCTTGACTATGTGGTAGCACGATCCCAATTCCCCAAATCAGCCATCAGTACCTGCGATCAGAAAATGATAGACAAAAACAGGAAAGGATCGCACAAATCAGAAAACTGAGTAAATCCTACCTCATTGTGTAAAATACATTTTGAAATTCATTCTATCCATTTTCCAATCAAACGAGAGAGAGATTAAGCAATTGTATCATTTTTCCAGAAACATTAATCATCAACCAAAACCTGTAGGGAACTTTCAACAGGAAACAATCGCAGATCCAACACGGAGGTCACCTACGGGACCCCAACAATAATACCAGGACAGTCACCTATGGCACCGTCAAACAAATAACCAGGTTAGTCACCTATGGGACCGTCAAACATCACCGCATCCTAAGTCCTTAAGTGTGCACACCCCCTATGAATTAGCAGTCCATAGAGTAGATCATAGAGCTTAACTGTAGTAATTGTATGCAGTGTAAAAGATAATAATAATGAGGAGCACCTATGGGCTTCAAAGACGGAGTAACAATTCCTATGAAAATCTCCCAAAATCCTCAATCAAATTACCATAAAAGTATTCCAATTTCACAATTCTCAATACACGGGAAATAATCCCAATTCACAAAACCATAATTTGATAATAAATTATCTTCCAACAGAAACAACCTCAGAGTCATAAAACATTTTTCTCCAATTTGCAAACCATGAAACCAGACAAACATGAGCATAGAGATTTACCTGATTCGTTAAACAACTTCAGAAGATCAAACAACAAAACTATTGGTAGCGCCCGTCATCGTAATCGGGGTCTAAAATATATACAACCAGCAATCAGAAACTACTAACACAATCAAATAATTTATTATACTAGCTAAGTAGTAGACTTTACCCCTTGTAACTCTAATTGGCTCCAGGGAAGAGGTTTGACAATGGCAGAAGGAAAAGTGTGAATTTGAGAGTTCAAAAAGAGAAGGAACGAGAATATTTCAGTTGGGAAGAAGAGCGTAGAAAGTCGTGGTGAGGAAGAAGAGAGGGGGGATTCACGATTTAAATAGAATATTTTAAGAAGAAAAGATATTTAGTAGATTAGTTTTGTAATTTATTTTAATTGATAGAAAGTAAGTAGATGAATGTTATAAATAATGCAAAAGTGTAAGTATGTCACTTAAAGAATATTCAGTTAGGATGAATAAATAGTTATTTAAATAAGTTGTTGACCGAGCAATAACGACTGCCATTGCGTAAAGATGAAGATGAGTGTAAAAATATCTAGAGAGGAATTAATTTATTTATTCTGGAATGAAAGAGAAGAAATTAGAAAAGTGTTAATAATTCAAATACAAGGAAAGTTGTTATGCTAGGAAGAGTCTAGAATAATAACGTTATTTAAATTAGGAGAGGAATCAGGATTTACCAATATCTATATTTAATTTGGAAGAGGTAAAACTAGATTTGAACTCTTAAGAATAATTAATTAAGAGGAAATAAAATTGGGTTCGAACTCTTGAGATTAAGAATAATTAATATAGAGGAAGTAAAAATAGATTTGAACTCTTAGAATTAGATTGACAAACGTCTGTAGAATGTAAAGATAATTATCTAGATAGTAATATCGGTGAGGAAATAAAGGAAAGTATATTTATTAGATAATAATATCGGTGGGGAAATAAATGATAGTAGATTTAATCATAATCATTAAAATAAAATAGATGACCGTTTAACTTCCCTGGGCCTACTATTAATCCTAAACTCGGACTATCCATACTTATCATATTTATCCTAATATAATGTTAATCCTTCTCATGCCGGCCATATATTATACTTATTCTAACTCGAGAATTCGTGGGTATTTCAATGGTGACAATGGGGATAAGAAGGCAGAGAGGAGCCCAATTTTGAATAGCTAGCAGGAGAATTGTTTTGTTAAGCGATTGGAGGTTAGCATGACCAAAGTGGAGCCATCGTTGGGAAACAAGTACAATGGAAGGCCATCGTAGGCGAGTTCATAAAGTTGACAGGGAAAACCTGGGGTCTAAGTAAACTGAAGAGCAATTATGACATTTTTTCCAGACGATGGAAAGATTGGCTTCAGTTGAAAGGTGATGAGACAGGCCTATGCAAATAGGGATTTTGTCATGACATAGTTTCCCACAGCTAGATACCATTCAACACAATGGAGAGCTTTACCGCCTAACGATCTTAATGAGATCTTTAATCGAGCCCATGCGTCTTTGAGGAGTGCAACTGAGAGGGTATTTGGTGTGCTTAAGCGTTGGTGGAAGATTTTGAAGTGCGTACCCTCTTATACGCTAGACAAGAAAAACAAGATAATTGTCGCTTGCTTTGCCCTTAAGAACTACGTCCGCCTGTTAGATCCTATTTATTCAATTTTTAACTCTGTCCAAAATGAGTACAAAAGGAGTGAATGAAATGATGACAATGATTGCGATGATGAAGTTGTCAATGAGATGTAACAAAATAATGAATTGGATACTCCTGCAATGGATGATGTCCGTGATGGTTCGATGATCTTTTAATGGCAGATAGGGATATGTGATTCGCAGTTGCATGGTCACTTGTGTTATTTTAAGTTACTTCAGCTATTTTGTTTAAGAACCAGTGTCCACAGGATCGCGATCCGGATTGTATGATTCTATGATCCAATTATACAAGGTTGATCCGGATCGCTTAATAGAATCGAAATCGGGTAGGATCGGATCAGGATTGGTAGAATTGTGTAGGATCGGTGGTATTGCGATCCTACTACGATCCTAACTCTTACCTACTCTTTTGAAATAACATTTGCTTCTATCTCCATTAAGTTATTGCATTATTACAGTTTCAACAATTATATTATGTCATATGATCTACTTAAATCAGCTTGAGATTCTAATATTTATGTCAAAGGTTAATTTTAGTAAATAGTGTTAATAATGTTAACACGACCTCATGATAGATTTTGAAAATAGGTAATATTCAAACTTTATATACATCTAGAAGCTAGAAAATAGATACATTTTAATAATTTTGTGAATAGTATATTAATGCTATATATACTTACGATATTAACAAAAGTTCTAATATTAAAAATAATATATATTCTAATAGGAAATTAATATATTAAAAAATTCCATCTTTATATTTAATATGAAATAGGAGAACCAGAAGACTTTTTGACTTTCTTCCTACTTATTTTACATAGGATCAATATTTGTTTGTCAAATATGACAAATATGTTATTTTATTACCTATTCCTCTACTCGTAGATTGTTAAAGATATTACAAGTTAGTTTTTATATAGTTTTGTTTAAGTATTATTTTTGTTGACGAACTTATATATTATGCTTTGATGATGTATTTAAGTAAAATTGCGAATCATCTAGTGATGATTGAAAAATTTGCCCATGAGGAAGACTTTTGATTTGATTTTATCAGTTATCTTGTTTATGGATTAAACATTCAAATACTAAAATTTTGGTGAAATTATTTTGATTTTGCAAACGTAATTTCTTACTTGTGATAGTTTAAAAGTTTATATTTTTTTGTTAAAAAATGATTTTTTTTTATTAAATTCAAACTTAGATTATATTTAAGTTAAGTTATACAAAAATATGATTACAATAGAATTATGTTTTCTTGATTTTTGTAGTATCGTACTATCCTATGATCCGATCTTATGGGTCACTGTCGATCCTACCCTACGATTGTGATCTTTGTTAAAAACGCTAGTTTGGTTCCGATAATTGTACTGTGATAATTTTAAACGTAGCAGAACGCTCCATCCAACAAAATATTTTCTAACTGTAGTATAGATAACTAATTATAACGGCTCAATGACATTTATGTAATTAAATTCAACTTCATATATAACAACTATGTTCTAAAATGCCTAACTGGCAGCTGCACCGGAGGTGACATCAAACAGACCCACTAGCTTTATTGATAGTTTCTCATTGAGCATATCCCACCCTGTGTGAAAGACTAGGATGAGAAAGTGAAGATTGAATGATTCCAACTCGAAATCAACTCTCCTTCCCCACCAACTCAAATATGAGGTTGGATGACAAATATTATTGTACAATTGGTTGTAGAGTAAACATTCAGATTGATGCAAAAATTATATATATTAATATAAAGATCGTTAGATTAAAAATGAAGATTGTTAAAAGATGTATGCTGGGTTATACGCTAGTCCGATTGGACGCTCTCGTTTTAAAAATTGCAATAGCCAATAATAAGCGCATTTAAAATGAAGATTGTTAAAAGATGTATGTGCTACATTATACATTATGGTGTAAGCAAAGCCTGGTTTAAATCCCCCGTGCGTTTGAAAAGCAGGATCGGAAAAGTTAGAAAAAGAGAACTGCCAAAAGATCGAAGCGGCTTCAACCGCTCAGTGACCCACCCCCCGCTCCGCGTCTGCGATCGCCGTTGTCGTTTCTTCCGTTCTTTTCCTCACTTTTGCTTTATCTATTCGTGTAAGTTCTTCTTCTCCGTTAGCAAATCATTTTATGTCTCCCTCTCTATCTTGTCTCTGTTTCGTTATTATGTTATCAATGCTGCGAGCCTGCGACAACGATCGGAATCACCGCCACCGTCACAGTGTTGAATTATAAGCGTTCAATCTGCTGAATTGTTGCTCTATTTGCTCCATTTCCGTAGTTCTTTCTCCCTCCCTGTTTCAAGTTAGTCGTTTTTTTTCTGTTGTTTATAACTTGCTGCTTTTGTTTAACACGATCTCCGTTAAGTTCGAAGTATATTTCGTGCATCTTCGTCTTTGATGTCATGACTATATTTTCGCTCATGGCTGATCTGGAGCTGCTCACTTCTTAGGCCGTGTTGATATCGGCACTATCAGAAAGAAAGCTTGTCTTTCGTATTTTGAATTTATCTCTCTTCTTCTTGATTTTGTCGATCTGGATCTGGTAGATGGCAGACATATTTAGTACCGGAGCGTAATTTCAGAAAAAAATATAATTGCATACATGAAGTTGCTTTTTAGTTGGATTTCCGTGGTGAAAGATTTATGAGAAAAGTGGTGCTTGTAGAAGTGATTTTATTTTATAAGTCCGCGGACTGTAGTTATTATTCTAGTTAGATTTTCTCAGGAAAGTGGAGCACATAAAAGTGATTTTTATTTTGGGAGTCTGTGAATTATTCTTCTGGTTACTCCGTCTTGCTTTGTTAATTGCTGTCCTTACGCTGATGAATTCTGTTTCTCATATTCACAGGGAAGAGCTATGGCTTCCGAGCTTGTTGATATCCATCCTCCCCTATTAAAGTTCATTTGTAAGTTGCATCATACTTTTCCATGATATATCAACGTGACAATGTTGTTTTCAGCTACATGCTTCAAATGTTTGGATATAGCTCAGTTAATAATTACCGCCTATTGTGTACTCGATACAATGTGGTTCTCTTGATTTTCATCATAGGGCTCATTGTTGCTTGTTCAATTCCTTTTAGCTTCCATTTCAACCTTCCTGCCATCTTAGATGATGGTTTTTGAAATAGTTTGAAAATTAGTGTTTCTCCAACCAATAATTGCTGCTCTACTTTGATGGGATATTGGTAATTCTGGTCTCGGTGCTATGGTGAAAGTATTTATAGGGGCACTTTGACGTCTAGCTAGGAAGAGAACTGCCATTACTTTATATTATGGTTTGTTAATAAATATAAGCGAATTACTGTATGAAAATTTTAATAGAAGTAGAATCATAGGATAAATGTTAAAGCTACCCTGCAACATATAGAAGTACAGACCTGTGCTAAAGTACAGGATAAACAGACATTGATGGATGAAAGTGTGAAATGATAAATGTCTGTTATTACCGGTTTCTATAAACCCCTACCTTACGGTCATGCATGCAATCTTATTTAACCTCTGAAGTCTTAGCTGTTCCAAGATCATGTGATTTTTATTGACACTATCAAACTGCAGAACCTCCATTTTCCTTGACATGTGTTCTTTCTCTTAAATACTGTTTATAACTTCAGTTATTTTACTTTGCCACAGTTGAACTGGGGAAACAAATTTCATGCACAATTCAAGTGACTAACAAAACCGAACAGTATGTTGCATTCAAGGTAAGTTGTGTACGAATCACATTGCATATACAGGGTTGAACATTAACCTACCATGCATAAGAGAGACAATTAATGGGTTTCATTAATGTTCCTGACTTGAAAGACATCTTACCAACTTTTTCTCTCGTTAGTTTATCTAGTAACCTCTTGACTTATTCCTGAGGCAAGTGATTGGGAATATTGGGAATAGTTCAACTTTAATCATCAGCTCATTCAGAACTCAGAAGCTCGTTACCTACATTTGCCCTTGTTCTCCAAAATCTGGGATCCATACAATCTTTGAAATGTAATGCTGATGGAATCTATTGGCTAATTGTTTTAAGAATGAAGCTAAGGATCCAGGGCAATTGTTATCTGTAAAAGCGTGGAAATTTTGCAATGATAGGATCAGGGTTCTCTTTTCTCCTTTTAGCGTTCTTTCTTTTCTCTGCAACATTTAGAAACCCCTACAGCAACACTGTTACGGGGCTAAGTCTTGTTTGACTAGATCATATTCCTTTTCTTCCATATCCTCTGGATCAGTTCTGTTTTTCTGGGGACGAGTTATATAAGATGCAGTCATCTTGATCTAATTTTGTATTTTACATCAAAAGTTAATAGGTATTGGTGCGCATTCTTCTTGTATGGCACTAAGTCTTGCTGAACAAAACAAATCATTTTTCTCTTAAGATTTTCTGTTGGGGCCTATTTTTCCTGTCTCCTAGCTACCTGCAGAGATTGCAGGAATCATGAAATGCATCCTTACTCCTAAGGAGGAGTCATGTTGGGCTGAATATGCCGGAAATATCTAAATGCATCCTAGTTATAATATTGCAATGTCGATTACTTCTTGTTTTTATTGTGATATTTTTGGTGATGGGGTTTCCAGTGGGGATGCTAACACTAATGTGGTTCAATACAGGTAAAAACTACATCTCCAAAGAAGTATTGTGTGAGACCTAATGTAGGTGTAGTCAAACCAAGGGCTACAGGGGAATTTTCAGGTATTCATGCTATGCCCATTGGATTGTTCTCTTATTCGGTTTTCTATATTTGTCAATAGATTGACTCCCTTGTGTTGCTCCTCGAAGCTTTATGTTCCCTTCAACGTTTTGATTTTACCTTTTTATGTGGATCACTTAACTGTCATTTCGATTTGGATTGGCAGACTGAAGTAATATGTGATTGTTTTGCTTTGACTTTATATTGTCAACTAAACCTGATGTGTGCATTTGTTAAGGAAAGTAGGGAGACCCCATAGTAAGAAATATACATGGGCCCATGGTAGCTAATAAAGATCGGATAATACAAGCCTTCCTAGTGCACCTAATTCTACCACGATTGATCTATGCTTTCTCAAATAGTCTATAGGCAAGGTTTAAAGAAGTATGAACCTGTGCCATTGGGGTGGATTCGTAAATCTTGCCAAATGCACAGTTGGTGTGCTTCTGATGCAGAATGATCTACGTTGGCCTATGATCTGTAATCAATGTTTTGCAATATTTAAAAAATCTTGTTCAATGTTTCTCATTATATCTTCTATCAACTTTATTTCCAGTTATGCTTGTGTTTCAATTTTCTTCTCTTTGACACAGTCACCATGCAAGCTCAAACCACAGCTCCACCAGATCTGCAATGCAAAGATAAATTTCTTGTTCAGAGCACAGTAGTCCCATTTGGAATAACAGAGGAAAACGTCACATCAGAGATGGTAGGATTTCATGATTACTTTGGCTTCTATAATTCTGCAACAGTGAGTTTTTTTTAACTCTGGTTTCCTGACAGTTTGCTAAAGATCCCAGTAAACTCATTGAAGAGAAGAAGATGAAAGTGATCCTTGTTACTCCTTCTGAGCCGCCACTTGTGCAGCCGCTTAATGTATTGCCAAAGCAACAGGTGCCTACTGATATTTATATTCTGAAAACTATTTTAACCTAGGGAGCGGAAAACCTTCCTTAGATAATTTCCCATTTATGATCGTATAATGGGTATCTGTTGCTGCTGCAAAGGAAGTAGAGACATTTCATGCAACCACTGTGCTAGAAGAGCCACGATCTTCCAAGGATGCTGAACCGGGACTCATGGAAGAAAGAAACGATGAAATTCCAATGGCGAAAATTGTTGAGCCCGGTGAAGTCTTGAAGTTGGATGAGGATTACATACCAAATGTAGCTCCAGATGCTGCTGCTTCGAATCTAAAGTCTAGGGATGCTGCTTCGGATTTAAAGTCTAGAGATGCTATCCCAGATGTAAAGTCGAGAGATGCTGTTCTGGATCCAAACTCAAAAGCTGCTTCTCCAGATCCAAAATTGGGTGATGAAGTTGAGGAGCTGACACGTAAGCTGGACGATGTGGGAACTAAGCTAACTGAGGTTAGCCTTTTACTGACTTTGTAGAGTTAACTAGCATTTACCTATTCATAATGTGATATAGTTTCTTTTTTTCATATAAGGCTGAGAAAAGTATTGCACGCCTGAAGGAGGAGACAAACAGAGCCATGCGTGAAAAGCAATTTCTTCAACATGATCTGGTTCGTTTTTTCTTCCACCCCCTAATCCCTCTCGTCCAGTCTGTCTTTGCAGCTTAATTATAGCAACCAAGTGTTTGTAGTAACATAGTCAATGCAATCTTGCTAGTTCTAAAAAACAGTATCTTGTAGGGTGCACTTGGAAAAAAGAAAAGAAAGAGTTTGATAGGAAAGTGGCAGGATTGGAAAAATAAAATGAAAGTGAAATTTATCTTGGAATGTTGCAACTCTACTTGAGTTTTTAGGGTGAGAAAGGGACCATAGGAAAGACAAAGAACTTCAGAATTGGTATTCGACCCAAACTAACTGCAAAAAGAGATATGTTGGCTCGTAATTGTGATTTTTTTTCTTCATTTGTTTTTTAGCAGATAACCAGTGACAAATTATGTCAATATTTGGGTGTCTGCGGGTAAGTTTAGCATGGAAAGAGGATAAATGAGAAATCAAGAGATGTGTGGGTGTAGAGATATCCTGAACTTGTAGTCATTAACAAGCTCTCTGTGTGCCAACTGTGTTCGACATACATATCAATCTCAGTTGGCGAGTTTTGAAATCCTATGTGTGGGTGTAGAGATATCCTGAACTTGTAGTCCTTAACAAGCTCTCTGTGTGCCAACTGTGTTTGACATACATATCAATCTCAGTTGGCGAGTTTTGAAATCCTGTTTTGTGCATCTTTTGTTGGCTTACAGGCAATTGCAAGGAGAAGTGTATAACGAAGAAAATGTACGTGGGTTTCCGTTCCTATATGTATGTATGGTTGCTATCATCGGTTTGACATGTGGATATCTTATGCGTCAGTGACAATCTCTCTTTTCATCCTTTCTTTTCACCCGTTCTTTCTCCCTGTCGTTCAAACCTAATGTAGATCAGCCCCATTCCCCCTGTTCGTTCGGTGTTGAAATATTTGTACATGGAACTGTGTGGATATGTCTCTCGAGTACGTGTCAACCTCAACTACTCATTGATTTCTTATAGTTACTATTCGTGCTCAACTATAATCATAGCACCAGCGGCGATGATATTTCAATCTTCGTTTTCCTACTTCCTGCTTTGGTTGGGGCATGTCGATACACGTTTCCTTGGCGTATCACAGTTTGACGTGCAGTATGTCATACAAATTTCATTTGGAAAGGTCAAGTCGGACTAGGATTTTGGTATGTTTATCACATTCAATTTATTAACCACAAATTGTGAACTACTCAAGAGAAATAACGGTAAAAAAGCCAGAAACGCAAGAACTTCAAACTGGAGAGCTTGGAATGCGAAGAGAAAAAAAAAAACACTCCTCTGTCCGCATGTTGGACATAATGTATAAGTTCTAAGCATTACTGGGAGAGTTGTCCAGCTTTTGTCTTGATTGCTAAAGCTACCGTTGCTGAATAAATTAAACAAAAACAAGAGAAAGGCAGAAAGCTATATACCCATTACCTCTCCCCAAGTTGCAGAAGAAACTATACATACATACCAGATGCCACATGTATCCTGTTAATCAACTCGGTTCTGCACACCACTTCTCTCTGAAGTTGGCAGTCCCACCATATTAGCCATAAAGCAGTAGCACATCTTGAGAAATCAACATACCACAATGCTGATCTCTCACAAATATTGAATAAAATAACGCAAAAAACACAACCTCAAAACCCACGTCCAAGGAATAAGGATGATCTCAAAACCAAAAATGTGTTTTTTCTCCGCTGCCTAGGGGCTGCCAGGGGCCCACATTGTAATCTTTCTACATGTTGATTGCAACGCAGCCAGAATAAGTCTGTGCAACTCCTGCCACCTCCAAAACAGTTACACTCTCCATCTCTCAAATACGTGATATACTCCACTGTCAAGTGTCGCTCATCTATCTACGGTAGTCACGATGAGCGAGCATTTACCACTGTTGGTTCTCAGTTTGCTGCTCAGCCTCAGTGGGTGAGCCGGGAACAAAGGGCACAAAGCCCCTCCCACCAAAAACTGGTCTCATAAAGGCATTATCGAATCTTCTCCAGTAATGATGAACGGTATGAGCTGGGGAGAAGAAATCCTTCAAGCTGGGAGGGTTAGCCATGTGCATGCTGCTCAGAGTAGCTTCAGAGTCGAACTGACTGCTCAAGAGAGGAGCAGTGAGTGACTTGGGTGACGATGGATCTTCAGACTGGGGCCCATTGACATTGTTCTGCCTTCTTGTTGGGAGTAGGAAGGAAATTATAGGTTTTGTCATCAAACCAAAAACCTGCAAATTATTGGAAGGTGAGTGTCTAGCATCCTCTCATATCAGAATATGCAGAATGACTAATAGGTATGTAGATTGTGTCATGGTTGCATTTACCAAATAGAAGCTGACGTAAATATGTTTAGCGGCATGGTTAAGATGGAGTATAATGTGAAGCTTGCTATCTCTTACCATAGTGCTGAAAAGAATGACGGAGATAGTACTGGTGATCATCATAGCATTGCCACGCAATTGAGTGTGCCCAGATCTAGTAAACTGCAAGAGTCCAAATGGACACCTTAGGGTCATTGTCTCAGATATGAATAAACAAACAAAAGCTAGAAATTTATATAGATATATATCCTTCAAGGCATCGGCAAGACGTATTGAGACGTGTGAAGAGGGAAGTAAGAAAGAAAGAGGAAGACCAAATAGACATGGGTAGAGTGGTTAAGGACATGTGGCTACGTGAGATAGACGAGAAATTGTCTTTAAAGTGGGCGGAATGGAGAAGAAGTATTTGAGCGATTAAATGTGTGACTTTGAATTTGTTTTCTATTTTAATCTCTTTGACACTTTCAAAATAACTTTAGATCTTTTTTTTACCCATTTTTTATAACCCTGATTTCCTCCCTTACTCCCACTACGATCATATCCCTAGTTTTTCCGCTTCTTTGTGATTTCTTTTCCATAATCAATGACTTTGCCCAACCTCACATAGATTCAAGTAAGCCAACCCCAGCTATATGGGAATAACGCTTTGATATCGTTGTAGTATAAATATATATACACCGGTTTACTCGATCAACCAAGCAGACGCAGGGAAATCAAAGAGAGAGTACTCTTTGATTCAAAGGATGCTGTACCATAGTTAAGGGAGATCGTCATTCAACATAAACATCCATTAATAAGAGATTTTGCTCACCTGATTATATGCAAGTGCCATAGAAACTGCACCACGCATAAGACCAGCCCACCATATTGTTATCTGAAATGATAGGATATCAATTACCTTATAAAATTAATAAGACATTGTTTATTGCAGTCACAAAACAAGCGGAAAAAAAATAGGGAATCATACCTGCTGTTTCACATGGATTTTTTTATTCGATGTTTTCTTTGTCAGATTGGATATGAAAGATAGAGGGAATACAAATGCCGCTCTTCCAACCAAAATCAGGCTCACGAGGATAGAGCTCACTCCAACTGATGTAAGAGGACTGAAATGCAATAAGAACCAAATCTAAGCCCAACAACCATGCATTAACTGAATTAAATGAACTAGAATAAGCAGCCTTTGTGCAGTGAATCAGTTTCAAGAATCAATACCTATCACTTACAACGCGCCACTTCTCAATGTCCAAGGCATCCATACCGACATAAAGGAAGATGAAAATTTCGGCAACAAAAGATAATGTTGCAAAAGCATGCCTAAAGGAATGACAGAGATAAGTTAGACAGAGGATAGTAACACCCAAAACTTTGAAATAACGTACTTTTTTGCATGCAATTCAGCTGAAGCAGCTCTACATGTAATATTCAGGTAGTTCAGATGCTTACTTGGTAGTTACTCTTGAGCTCTCAGTTACATTATGCCATGTGTAGTGGGACATCACAATTCCACAGAAGAAAACAGTAAGGATTGCGCTCAAATTGAACAGCTGCAAAACATTCATCGTAAAAATTGAGATGGTTATGTTAATCACCAATCAGTATGAAGGGTCCACTCTTTTGTAGGAGCGGCTATAGGGAGGAGACTTTTAAGGATTGTTACATCAGCCAGCATGTATGAAAAGTAAGCCATGAGCATCATCAGGGCAACCTCCCGATCAGTAGAGTGCCTGAGCATATTTTAAGGAAAGTAGAACTCATTAGTCCATCGGAAGATCAGTAAGCACGTAAAAACAAGTCATTGATCCAACACCAGAATTTCATGTCATAAAGCAGTGGGGATAGTTATAAAGTTCAAACCTGCCAAAATATAAAGTCTTGATTATGTAAGCACTGAGTAGTCCAGCCTGCAAGACGGATGACATAATTTCCTTATAACCTAATCCAGCAAGTTGAAAAGATTCATGGGAGGCGGAAACTACTCAGGAAAGGAAAGGGGGCACTTTTTCAGGTTAAACACAATAAGTGCAAAAGGAATCTTACAGCAACTCCCAGAGCAGTACTTGCTATGAAGAGACTGAAGAAGTTTCCAACAAACTTCAAGAATACACTTGAATTGATATGAGTGACATCAAATTTCTGGATTGCGTTGAAGAGTACGATTGAAGTAGCGTCATTTACCACACCCTCCCCAAAAACTAAACTGTAAAGAAGTGGGGTCTCCTCTTGATTAAGCACCTAAAACATTGAGGAGTTAGCCAACAAAGCTATCGTATGCCAGATTTTCTACTCCTTTTGTTCTTTGAAACAAATTGATCAGTAATCAAGATACCTGCAATGTGCAAACAGAATCTGTAGCAGAAAATATTGCTCCAATGGCTGCAGATTGATGACCATTCAAATATTTGTCAGATGGTAATATTTGGTTTAGAATATGAAACTTTTTAGAAAAAGAATTGAATTCTAGTCAGTAGCTTAAAATAGGGTAGAACATGCTAGAGCCCATGAAATGAGAGAGAAAATACCAACCAAGGTAATCAATCAAATCAAGGGAACCAATATTCATCCTTTGGAAGAAGTGTGCAGCACCTGAATCGACATTGAACAGGGTTTTTGGTAAGCAAGTATAACAAAGGCATCCAAATAGATAAAAGATCATCCCATACATTCTCCTTGTTTTAATACCGAGAGAGCTATTTTACTTTCATTATGAGCCTGTGACCTAGAAAATAACAGACAAGTCTCCGCCCTAATACTCACCAAATGATATGATGCTGAATGATATTAGGGTTCCAATGGCACCAAACAGCATGATAGTTATAATGTTGCGAAAAAATTGTTTCTTCTTCACCTGAAACCTGATAAATCAACGAAACTAAAATAATTACCAGAGACAAAAGTAGATGATAATAGCAATGGAGGTAGTTCACGAAGGAGGCAACAAGACCAGTGCCTCAATGCTGTTAGCCCTTGGTTACTGTTCACAATTAATACAATCAGTATGACCATGGTTTACACAAATATCTCTCGTTGGCTCTCTAATAAATGCGACCCCTGCTGTACACGTCTTCGTTTACTTAACATTAGCCAGCTCATTAATAACTCACTTCTATTTCACCAACATTTCACTCAGCCTCTTATCCACTACACAATATTAGACTACAATACCAGTAAAGTCTGATTAACTTCAATCAAGCTTATAGGTCACACGACAAGAGATTGTTGTATGACCCGTTTTGGATTTTTCTAGCGTATGTGTATAGCTAGAGAAACAGCCGGTGCGAAAGTAGTGCGTGCGCATAACCTAAAGCGGAATAAAAACATGCTCTTTTAAAGTCTCCTTAAAACCAGGATAAAATCAGAGGTCCCTTGCGAAATTACTTCGCTTTAGTTAGAATGGCAGAATAGGAGAAGATATAGAAATAAAAAAAAAAACTCACCCAGCATTGAAGATGATGGGAGGAAGGAGATAGATAAAGAAGAGATCCTCGCTGAAAACCAAGATATGTGAGCTCTTTCCGCCAGTCACCAGTTATCACAACACCTGTGCCCAACCCCTGCAATATTTAACGAGCTCCAAATCAAAACGTCGTCCATCGGTAATTAATCAAAACACTTGATTTTAACTATTTAGTTCAAAATCATTTTCATAAAGTTTTTGAACACTTGATTTTGACGCATGCAGTTACCAAATAAGAAGTGTACTGTCATTAATTGCAAAGTAAACACCAACTTCAAAAGTTGAGGTAATCCAGCTCCAATTTCCGAGCCACGGAAAACGGTGACAAGGAAATTGTCAAAATTCTACTTATCGCTGTCTATTGTTTAGTGTGTTAGAGAGAAATCAGAGCGAAAAGCGTACAATGAGAAGAGCAGTGATGGACTCGTTGATCCAGCGATGTTTTTCCAGTAGATGACCGATCACGATGCAGGCACATAAAAGGGCGACAAATAGGTTCATGGAAACCACCGACGTGTGGTGCGACGACGATTGCCACACTCCGACGGAATTTGACAGCATCGAAGGGAAACCTCCAAGTTCGAAGGCCATTTCTGGCTTTTACCTGCTTGAAATGACAGATCGGAAACAACAAAACTTATTTCACAACCAAATTGCTGTAATCTTATTCCAATCTCGAACGCGGGAAAACATCGCTTGAAATTTCAGCAAAAGAGGAAACTGAGACCAAAAGGTAAGCAAGTTAAAAAGCGCAAAAAAGAGAACCTTAAATTTTCCGTAACCGCAACTTCTCCGATCACTTGCAGCTGTGCTGGCCAAATATCGTTTCGTTTACAAACACTGGAGTTGAGGAATCAAATAGCTAGCGTGCTGAAATTGATCACTAGTAAACCACTGCAGCCGCCGAACGAGCGACTGGGGGAAAATGCTGAAGCTGAAGAACGGGTGATCTGAGCTTCAAATCCTCCGAAACTAGTGAAATTTCAAAGGTAGGTAGATGCAGACACAGTCAACAAAGGACAGAGAAACAGCTGCGGCCACGAAGATCGAGAGGTAGATACTTGCAGGTGAGGGAGAAATAGTTGGAAGAGAGACACAGAGAGAGCGGGAAGGGCGAATAAATACCGATTAATTCCAGAATGAAAAATACTATGCCTGGCTTTGGGGCAGGAGAAGCGGGGGAATTTGCCTGCGCGGACGAATCTCTACTTTTTCATTATTTTTCTCTTTTTTATTTTGATGAATTTGTTGGTCAGCGAGGAGTGAGAGGACTGAAATATTGCAGCGATTGGAATTTTCCGAAGAAAGTCGGGAGAGAGATAAGCCGGTCGCAACGGCACTTAATCAAGTGTCCTTTTCTTCAAAATTACAACTTATGATAAGGGCATCCGGAGGATTTTTTGCTCGACACACAGGAGACGAGAATGTTGGAAAAGAAATTATAATAATATTTTTAAGTAGGTGGAAATCATTTTTGTTAGGATGTTCTAACAAATCTCGATTGTTAATCCTAAGTATGAAAAACAAAAAGTTTCAGAAAAAGAACCCACCCGCAAACTCTTCTTTTAAGGCTTCTACTCCCTCGGTCTTGATCGTTTTGTTTATTAGTCATTTGATTTCAATATTTATCATATATTGAATTGGAAAAACGTGTTAAAAAGCAAAAATGATACTTATAACGGGATAGAGGTAGTATAAGATATAATAATTTTAAATTTTATTTTTTTGTAAATAATTCCTTACATGATAAACTATATACTATAAAATTTAGTTTATGAAATTATTTTATCTTAGAGAGTATCAAGATAATCCTCCATTTTAATTTATAAGTTATTTTTGAGATTTGATATTAAGTAAAGTAAAAAAAAAATTATACCTAGCTAATAGTTAAGTTTGTATTAAACACTAACGGAACATATGGAAAGTAAGATGTTAAGAAAACTAGAGGATTATAGGGGTGTTTGTTTTAGGGTAATCAGGAAAGGGAATTATTCCGATTATCTTTCTTGTTGTTTGTTTTGCCAGTTGTTTCTATTCTCTAGAAAGGGGAAGAGAATGGGATTACCAAAACCTTCTATCTTAATTTTTCACCTCTACTAGGGAGTGGGATTCCCTTTCCCTAGTACACTTTGACCGGTGACATATAACCATTGACTGATGATCAATGAGCATTGACTGATGACCAGTGAATATTGACCGGTAATTAATGACCGTTGACCGACAGCCGTTGACATTTACTAGTGGTCATTGACCAGTTATTTATTTCATTTTCCTCAGCTCAAACAAACAACCAGAAAAATCAAAGGGAATTCTTTTTCATTCCTCTCTATTCCGTTTTCTGATTTCATTCAGTTTCCTCGCATGAAACAAACGCCCCCTCAATGTTTAAACAACTTATAATTAAGAATGAAGGGAGTACATATAATGGAGGCGTTTGAAGAATAACGACCAGCAACAACGTTTCAGCTGCTATGATCCACTAGCAGACTTCTACCAAACACTCAAAATCAGTAGATGACGGTTTTTCGAAAACTATCATCAGATAGCTTCTCAATTTCCATCATCCCCAAATGAATCCAATTGTTTGTGATTTGGGTTCATTTGTGGTCGATTATTCTATTAGCTACTAAAATTAAGTAAAATAAACAAAGTAAAATAAGGAAAAAAAAAGTGATTCTCATGTGGTCCCACACCAAAACGTTGATGAAGACACAATGTCCACAAACGGGCAGACATTTTTTTGTGGAGTCTTATAATCCATCTTTTTTCTTTTACTTTAATTCAAGTGTGGGTAACTTTTTTTTGTTTTTATAAATTAAGTTATTGCATGTTTATGCTATATGTGAGAAAATGGTTGTTTTAAAGTTGTCTCTAATGACATGCCTGGTAGATTGTGGTGATGATATACTAAGTTTATCTTGTCTGGTATTATCTATGAAGGCAATTAGATCACATTGTTAACCTAAACTCAAGTTCTTTAAAATCTCACATGACGTGGCTACTTATGTGTCAATGTGACTGGTGACTAGATGCATATGTGACACTTTTTGATAATTTTTTAAAATTTTATTTTAACTTCCAAAATTTAACTTTTACATGGTTGTTTATTTGAATTCGAGCTTTTCAAACAAGACAATTCATTGATATGTCTTAACAAGTTTAAATATGTATATATTTGGACACGCCAACAAGAATTATGGTTCATCATTAAAGGTTTAAATTATACCAAACAACAACAATAATACACCATAAAACAATAATAATCTATCATTAGTTCCGAATTCATACACCATATACTATTTGAAATATACATACAACAAATATCAATATACCATACAAATATAATAATACAAGCAATAAATAATAATCCATGAGCTTTAATATTTATGCATCAAAAAAATTTGACTCACAACTTGTTAATTAATGAACCATAATACAAATTTGATTGAACTCTGTATCATTCTAGTGTATTATGGTAAATTAAACACATATTCATTTTTTAATTATTTTGAAGAATTTGAATTTAGATAAATTATGGCATATTAAACTGCCTTTTTGGACTTATATTTTACAAGTTATAGTTATATATACATTTTACTCTCTCTCATGTGTCACATAATTAATCTAGTCAACATGCTGACTAGAACTGACACATAGGTGGTCATCGTTTCAAGTCGTGGCATACCTATGTCTTTAATTTATGGGGCCTAATTTTTTTTAAAGAATTAGTATTGTTTATAGTTTTACAAACTAAAATAACAATTGTCGGGAATTGAACTTACAAGTTACAACCTTACACATACTTAAACATAGGGTTGTCAATTTCGAGTTTTGGGTTGGGTTGACTTCAATCCGAACCCGACCTGCTCATGTTTCACCCCAACCTAAAACTGACCCAAACCCGAAACGAGTTGTGATTTGCCAACCCTAACCCGACCTGCCAACCCGAAACTGG
This sequence comes from Limonium bicolor, assembly GCA_023374045.1. NCBI lineage: Eukaryota > Viridiplantae > Streptophyta > Magnoliopsida > Caryophyllales > Plumbaginaceae > Limonium > Limonium bicolor. The sequence goes on along the minus strand of CM041777.1, from coordinate 29,479,761 downwards.
CCCAATGACCCAAATTCAACCCGAAATCGATCCGAAATCAACCCAAAATTAAAAATATTGTACTATCAATCTAATATTTACACAAAATCACCTAGATAATATAACATAACATATAAAACCATCAAAAAATAAATGGTTACATGATTGATATATTTAGGGTTATATCGCATAACTATAAGAATATATATATTTTCTTTTCTTTTTTAAAAATGTTTTCAGGTTGCGGGTTGAAATCGGGTTGACAGGTCAAACCCAAAATCGACCCGGTGGGTTTTTAGCAACCCAACCCGAACCCGACCCAAAAATTTTTTCAAGTTGAAAATTGTAACCCAAACCCGCATTTTAGCGTGTCGGTTTCGGATTCGTGTCAAAATTGACAACCCTACTTAAACATGTCTCTACCATTAAACGGTTTTCAACATTTAACATTTTATTTATTTTATGTATATTATATTTATAAAATTTTATTTTCTATTATTGAAAAAACTATAGGTCATGAACCTACTGGATCCACCCTTCATAAATTTCGTGTTTTGTATTTTGGGGAGGAGAATGACGACGAAAGAAACACTAAGATTCACTCATTACTGAAAGAACTTCTATATTCAGAGAACAAAATGTTACAGAGAGAGTTGTTCTGTATATTATATGCGAGTATACAGGAAGCTATGTATTTATACAACTTACACTATATACTATGTATATGAATGGGATGGAATTAATACAGTAAGTGAAGGGTATATATGGTAATTCCAACACTCCTCCTCAAGACGTGGGGTGTGAAGCTTGAGTCTTGTTGAATAAGGCTGTATAACCTTCACTCTTCTGCATTTTCTTTCATACGGTTGCTTCATGTCTTCTGTAGAAATTTTCTGTAACCTTCTGCACTTATCTGTTTAGTAAGAGCATCAGCAAGTTGATGTGCTCCTGGGATGTGTTCTAGCTCAATTAGTCCTTCCTGAATCTTCTCTTGAACTAGGTGGCAATCTAAGTCGATGTGCTTAGTTCTTTCATGGAAGACTGGATTTCTTGCTATGTGGACTGCTGCCTTGTTGTCGCAGCTCACTTTGATTGGTGTAACCTCTGCAACTCCCAGCTCACTTATCAGTCTAGATAGCCAGGTTATTTCTGTAGTCACTCTACGGATTGATCTATATTCAGCTTCTGCTATTGACAAGGCAACTGTGTGTTGTTTTTTTAATTTCCAGCTAATGCTAGCTCCTCCTAGCATTATGATGTACCCGCTAACTGATCTTCTTGTTAGAGGGCAGCTGGCCCAGTCAGCATCGCAGTATGCCTTCAACTCTAAGTCACGGTTTCTGTTGAAGAATATGCCTTGGTTGGCAGTTCCTTTAATGTATCTGAGGATGTGGACTGCTGCATTTTGATGTTCAGTTGTTGGTTCACGTAGGAACTGACTGAGGAACTGCACCGGGTAGGCTAGGTCTGGCCTTGTGTTGACAAGGAAGTTTATTCTTCCTATCAGCCGCCTATAGGAGGTGCTATCCTCAATGAGTTTCCCTTCCTTTTGTCCAGTTTCTTACCTGTTGGAAGGGGAATCACTGCAACAGAAGCATCAGTGCTTAAATAATCATTTAGTAAATCTGTCGTATACTTACTTTGGTGTAGGATTACCCCTTTCTTTGTATAAAGGAACTCCATTCCTAGGAAGTAGCTCAATCTTCCTAGGTCTTTGATCTTGAATTTTGTGTCAAGAGCGGTCTTTAACTTTGATATTTCAGCGGTATCACTCCCGGTGATTATCATGTCGTCTACATAAATTCCCAGGAATGTCCTAGAGCTTCCATTGTACTTAATAAAGAGTGAGTAATCGTTTTTTGATTGAGAATAACCATGAAGAGTAAGGAAATCAGAAAGTTTTTCATACCATTTCCTTGAAGATTGTTTCAGTCCATAAAGGGATTTGTGCAGTTTGCATACCTTTCCTTTATCGATTTCTTTTAATCCTTGGGGCATCTCCATGTAGACATCCTCTTGTAAGTCTCTGTGCAGAAATGCGTTGTTGATGTCCAATTGGTTGAGATTCCAACCTTTCTTGATAGCTACTGCAACCAGAGTTCTGATTGTTGTCATCTTCACAACAGGGCTGAATGTCTCCCAATAGTCTTCTCCGTACCTTTGGTTGTACCTCTTTGCCACAAGACAAGCCTTGTGTCTTTCCACTGTGCCGTCTGCCTTTAGCTTGATTTTAAAAACCCACTTGCATCCTATGATGTGTTTTCCTTTTGGAGCAGGAACTATAGACCAAGTTTGATTCTTCTGTAGGGCCTCAAACTCTTTTTCCATAGCCTCTGTCCATTTACTGCTTCTTATGGCTTCCTCATAAGTTCTTGGCTCAGTGATATCATTTAGACTTACCAGCATAGAGTAGGACTGAATACTTAAATCATTGACATGAAAGGTGTTTCTTGGTTTAAAATTAGTAACAAAGTCAGAGAAGAGATTATTCTCCTTACCTGTTTTCTGCAGCCTTTCATGGAGAATTTGACTAAAGGTCTCAGTTTCTGGTATGTCGACATTGCCAAGGAAGTACTCACCAAGGTAAGAGGGGGGATGTCTTTCCCTGGTGGACCTTCTCAGATTCATGCTGTCGTCATGTTGCTCTGTTGGTTGTTCTTCTTCTGTTTCTTCGATCTGATCATCTGAGGCTTCATGTTGGATGGGCTGTATTTGAATCTCATCATCCTCACATTGTTCTTGTGAGTCCCACAGTTGTTTACCTTCGATCTGTTTATCTTGCGTGCTGCTGTGTTCAATGCAGGTGTTGTTTTCTGGCTTTAAGGGAAACTCATTTTCATAAAAAACTATGTCTCTGCTCACAAAAATAGTATGAGTATCCAGATCGAGGACTTTATGTCCTTTCTTGTTTTCTGCCAGACCCAGGTAAACACATGGTGATCCTCTAGATTCAAATTTTCCCTCTTTTTTTCCAACACGAGTTCTATAACAGAGGCAGCCAAAGGTCTTAAGCATATTATAATCAGGTTTTTCAGTATATAACATCTCGTAGGGTGTCTTGTTCTCTATAGCCTTCGATGGCAGCCTGTTTATGATATATGTCGCATGCTTAATACATTCTCCCCAGTATTCTAAAGTGAGATTAGCTTGGAAATATAAAGCTCGAGCAGTTTCTAAAAGGTACTTGTGCTTCCTTTCCACAACACCATTTTTTGTGGGGAATATGCACAACTAGTTTGATGGATGATTCCATTTTTCTTAAAAAACAGAATCCCCTCATTACTACTTCCAAGCTCAAACGCATTATCACTTCTTATAATTTTTATTTTTGCATCAAACTGTCTTTCGACGAGTTTAATAAAACAGACAAGAGTGTAAAAAGCATCAGATTTGTTTCGTAACAGATGAGTCCATGTACTTCTGCTATAATCATCAACAAGAGTAAGGAAGTATCTATTTCCATCATGAGTTGGGACCTTAAAAGGCCCCCATACATCAATGTGAAGAAGATCAAAGCATTTGTTTGTTTTTGTAACAGAAACAGGAAAAGACTTTCTAACAGACCTTGCCCTATGGCAAACATCACAAACATGCTGATCATGATTGTTTTCTTTCATTACATTCAACTTTGGCAGTTTCTTATAAGGTGCATGGCCCAATCTACAATGCCATGTCTTAGCATCAGATTTTCCTTCAGCGACAGTATAACAGGTAACATTGCTATTACAAACAAAAATTCTATCTAAATTGTCATTGCACAGCAGGTATAGACCATTAATAGCTTTCCCAATCATCAAGCAATCTTTAGTGTTATGGTCCTGCACACAGCAAAGAAATTCATGGAATACAATGGGTTTATTGATCTGTTTAACTAAGTTCTTGACGGATATCAAGTTAAATCGGAAGGATTCCACATATAAAACATTTTCTAAGCAGAAAGTGTTTCCCAGTTTAATCCTGCCTTGTTTACACACATTCTGTACATGCCCATCTGGCATGACTATTTGTCGAACATTAGTTAATTCATACAGATCAATAAATAGATTTTTGGTGCCACACATGTGTTCAGAAGCGCCCGAATCTATTATCCATGAATCAGATTGAACAGTGCCAATGTCACTGGTAGAGCAAACAGAACAGAAAGAGAGATTCTTGGTTTTACCTGCAAAATTACAGTAGTCATCTCTGGATGTGGTGTCTGTGTGTCCTTTGTGAAGAAAAGCCTTTAGTTGTCCAATCTCCTTCAGAGTTAATCCCGAATTATCTGCTTGACCTCCTCCTTCTTTGTATTTAGGGTCATCCTTTGTGATTGCAGTCCCAGCGATAGCCTTTGTCTTTCCTTTCCACCAGTCTGGATACCCGATGACTTCGAAACAAGTCTCTCTGGTATGCCCTTTCTTTAAACACTTTGAACAAGTGAGATTCTGTTTGTCGACATCCTTTGGCTTGCTTTTGGAGCCTTGTGGTTGCCATGTTTTCTTGTTTTGAGTTCGATTGGCATTGAGTGCGAGAGTTTCTTGTTCGGAAATAGGGTTTCTGTTTGACATTTGTCGCCTTTTTTCCTCCTGGTTGATTATCGAGTAAGCTTCTTCTATACTGGGTAAGGGATCCTTGAGAAGAATATTTGAGATAACATTCGTATACTTCTCATCTAGCGCCATTAGGAACTGCATCAGCCTTTCTTTTTCCGCAAGGCTCTGATATTCCTTCCTCGCACTGCAGGTACAGGACGGCTTGCTCTCGATCGTGTCCAACTCATCCCAGATTCTTCGAATCCTTATGTAGTAATTTGACAAGGTGTCGCTTTCTTGCTCGATCTTTCCCAAATCCTTCTTCAGGGAGTAGACCTGGGTAGCGTTGGCTTGCTCATACCTTTTACAAAGATAATTCCAAGCGTCCGCAGCATGATTGAAGTAGACTACGCTTTCTGCGATGTCTTCTTTCAGGCACTGTGTCAGCCAGGAAATTATCATGTTGTTTACCCGCTCCCAAGATTTGTATTTGGCATCTTTTTTGCTCGGCGCTGTAATAGTTCCATCCAGGAACCCGAATTTATTTTTCGCCTTCAGCGCCACCATCATTTTCCTTTTCCATTGCGCGAATCCTTCACCATTGAAGACAAACCCTAAAATCATTCCTGGGTTGTCGCTGGAAGAGAGGAAAAACGGGTCGTTGAGGTCTTGGTTATTCGATTTGCCTTCGCCGCTTGTATTCTGTTCTTTACCCTTGTCCGCCATTGTTGCAGATACAAAGAATAGAAACTAGAAGCTCGAAAGATTAAGAAAGGGATCGAACGAGCTCTGATACCATTTCGTGTTTTGTATTTTGGGGAGGAGAATGACGACGAAAGAAACACTAAGATTCACTCATTACTGAAAGAACTTCTATATTCAGAGAACAAAATGTTACAGAGAGAGTTGTTCTGTATATTATATGCGAGTATACAGGAAGCTACGTATTTATACAACTTACACTATATACTATGTATATGAATGAGATGGAATTAATACAGTAAGTGAAGGGTATATATGGTAATTCCAACAATAAATATTATAATAATTGAAAACAATATTAAAATTACATTTGTCCTTTGATAAATATAGTTACGACGAAGGATGATGCTATATAGTTTCAGTTCCATTAATTCTAACAAAATTAGTATTCACAATTTGTGAAGGTAGTGGTAGTGTGAATTTCCATACTAGATGTAAACAATGTACACCCTAAACTTTTCATGGATGGACAATGTTCCTTGCTTATTTAGACGTCATATTACTCTTCATTTACAAATAATGTTGTACAATCGGAGTCACATGATGATGGTGTTTCCGGTAGAGTAGAAAATAGATGTGGAAAAGAAGAACAACAAGAACTGCCACAAATATAGTTAAAGAAATTTGGAAGAAAGGAACTATCAAAAATAATTACTAAGATATGAGAAATGACATGATTACAATGAAATTGAGTCAAACGGAAACAAATAGAGGTGTTTGTAAACTGAATGCCCACGACAGCACGAACTGGTTGGGTTAGCCAATTTGCCTTCTTTCTCTCGTCTGGTCGTCTCCTCGGTCCCCGCAAAAGTTTTCCGAACGTGTATCATTCTTCTATTCAACTGGGGTGTGTCGCTGTCTTACTTTGTCCTGACAATCTAAAAAACAAGAGAATTAAAAGTTATTTCGACGGCACCTTCTTTTCCCCAACATGGCATCATCGCGTCTGTCACGCGACTCACGCTTGTGACCTGTCCACCTGCCCGTTAATTTTAAATGTTACCGCAAATCTCATCTCCCGTTGCACTAATTAATCCGGTTCGGGATCGATGATAAATAATTGTAGTTACTTCTAGTATTAGTATTAGTATATAATACTGTATCTGTCTTGAATTGATCTTATTGTTTACTATTTAAATATGTCATTTAATTTTAATATTTAATATACAAGATAATTTTTTAAAAAAATTTAACTTTATGAATGATTCCTTATCTAATAAATTAAATATTTCAAAATTTAATCCAATAAAATTATTTTATCTTATATATTTAATATTAAAATGGAAAACGTGTCACAAAATAAATAAGACGGTCAATTCAAGTCAGAGGGAATATGTTCAATAGATTTGTAGTCCGTTTTTTCACAACGTTCCAGACTTCTTTCCCTTTTGTTTTGTGGTGTAATAACCAGATTTTTACCCTTTGCTTTTCTTTTAGCATTCAAATTATATTTTAAAACATAAATTGTTTTTATTAAATTTTTAGTGGTGATGTATTAAAATATATTGACTTGTTTGGTTTTGTCAGAAAATCACAAATATAAACACTAGTAGAAAATATATTAAAAAATACGGGTTATAAAAGGTGGTTTTAAAAAAATCCGTCTTAAATAGTCCTTGGGCGAGCACGTGGAAATCTTTAAAGACGGTTTTTACTAAACCGTCGTTTAAAGTGCTGATTTTACTGCACTTATTGCTCTTAAACGACGGTTAAGGTAAAACCGTCGTTTATTTTCTATCTAATTGTCGCGCCTCCTTTTAAAAACATCATAAAAGACGGTTAGGTTATGACCGTCGTATTACGGCAGCCATTCTCGCGCCCCTTGTATTATAAAAGACGGTTTCGAAAGAACCGTCTTTTAAAAGCAAAATAAACGACGGTTCCAAGAGAACCGTTTCTGAAAACCCGTACTAAAAATAACATACCACCTCATTTTCTGAACTCTCTTTCCCCGACCTCTTGATCGTGCGAAACTGTACGCCTTCCTCTCTCAATCACCGTCTTCCTCTCGTTCACTGCCCCTCTCAGTTTCGCCGTCGATTACTTCCACTGTCAAAAAGTGTTGTCGCCGCCTTCTTCTCTTTCACCCCAGCCAGGAACCACCGTCGCCAGTCACGCCCAATTACGTCGCCAGTCGTGCCAACACCGTCAATCACAACCGCGACGTCCAACACCATCGTCGACCGGCCGCAACCGCGCCCAACACCACCACCGTCGTCGATCGCAACCACGCCCAACACCACCACCGTCGTTCCCTATTTGCTGCCCTAGTTGTTGCGCGCGTCTGTTTGGCTCGAGCTCGCTGTCCACCCAGACCCAGTGATTATTCAGAATCGGTAATATACTCATGGTAATGTTTTTGGCTAATCGATTGCAGTTTTGATTTTTGTATAATAATACAAGGTTAGTATTCTGCATATTGAGATTGCCGAAAATACATTGTGCTAGTTTTGTTATCGATCTTCATTTTGCAGTGCATGTGAACAAGTTCGATATCTGCTATAATGATTCGATGTAGAGATTGATTGGTAGAAAAAACAAGTGGAGACAATTGCATGGGTTTACTTAGTTCCAAAATAGAAAATATGAAGAAGACTAGTTTAATTAATTGTCAGCCTTTGAACTTTTCTTTTGAGGTTTACAGAGCGTTAAAGTTGAATCAATTGGCTTTTGTTGATCAAGAATTATTTGACTTTGCTTATTGACAACATTGGGGTTTATCTTGCCCATGCTAGAAAATTATAATTGATTCAACTAATATTACATTATTTGATTTTGAACTTTTCTTTTGAAGAGTTACATGTCATGCCTTTGGTAAAAACTAAAAACCATAATCGTATTACTTGGGTCCCTAAGAAAATCAGAACTTTTATCGATTTGTGGATATGAAAATTTAAATAAAAGAGTAAAATAGCAGCAGAAACAACAGCTTTGATAGATGTCAACCCTTGTTTATTATGTATGGATGTGATAAAATAGAACAATCTACTTATTAATTTATAAATATTACTATGTCCTTTACCTTGCGTCGTTATCAGCCAATTTTGTGCTATTTTTGCTATCGATCACTTGTGTATAATTGTACTGTTAGTTTACGTAATTAGGTACATAAATTTGTGGTTAAAAAAAAAGATTAGATGACCGGCAATATGGAAATTTGGTATTCAACGGAAAGATAGATTGATCTTAGAAAATTATGTGACGATGCCTCAATAGTGAACCCTCTGAACAATCTAATTAATTTGAGTCATTCTACGAGGTCTGAATCGGGCTAATTAATTAACATTAACCTTATCAATTTCAAACTACAATGCTGCTTCTGTTTTTTTTATTATAGAGCAGAATTTATAAACCTTCTATATCATTCACTAGTGCAGAAAATGTTTTTTAACACGGTTATTTTGCCTATATACCACGGTTCCAAACCGTGGTTAATACGCGTGTCGTATATTCGAAAATGACTATAAACCACGGTTCAAAACCGTCGTTTTAAAGCCAGAGTATAAACCATGGTTGTTCGGCGACCGTCGTTTATAGCCGTTTCTGTCGGCGTGAAAGACCGATTTTATACCACGGTTTGGCTTGGTAACTGTGGTATATAAGTCTTTTATACGACGGTTCGGGAACATAACCGTGGTATATAACCATTTCCATTGCATTTTATACGACGGTTTTCTACTCAACCGTGGTTTAAAATGTCATTCCATTGAATTTTAAACCACGGTTTTTATCATAACCGTGGTTTTTTTTTTTTTTTTTTTTAGTTTTTCTTGTTTTTTTAGCCTCTACCATGTGTTTTCCAACACAACCCAATTTACAATCACATATACAACCTGTATAGGGCATCCAACTGGTATTGCCCTTTGGTAACCAACCACACTACATATGGCCATAAACCAAGTTGCCAATTTGAATTTCAACATCGAAAACGAATTGCAAACAAACCCATTCACACTTTCAAAAATAAGAGAGAGTTGAACTTTACAAACTTTGAGAGTGTACAGTTGCTTCAGCACAAACAAAAGTGTAAGTCTAACTACACTAGGATAAGATCTAAGAAACACTCAAGTAATTTTTACACCAAAACTGCAATAAATGATCTCTTACAAAGTCGAGATCCACTTTGGAATACGTGCTCCCTGCTTTTGTGAAAAAAGAAACGATTTGTCCATAAAAAGAAACTGATCATCATTAGTATACAATTTTATTTAAAGTGCAATAACTTTAACTAAAACTTTGATTGGTATGGGTTACCTTGTCATCATCATCAAGCGTGTCAATATTTTGTACAATCTCGAACATGTACCGCATCACATAATAGCCACAGCTTCATGAATCAGGCTGTTGAGGACACTGTCATCACACCATCCATGGATTACCAACTTTAGACAGATCAAAAAATTAAATGTTTAACTTTAATACAAAAATGCATAAATTAAATGATTACTTACACGTATGTATTGGAAGTCCAAGATGGAGAATGGTCTCTTTTCATCACTTAAACCAAGCTTATGGCCCATGCATAAATACAACATTTTAAAATGAAGTCATTTATTGTCAATAATCTAGGACAAGCTTAAAATAAATACAGAATGCATTAAAATTTTGAATACTCACTCCTTCAAATATTTCTCTACAGCTGTTGGGTAAAAACCTAACGGCAAGAATACCGGTCGATTATAGCAAGTTTTCCTAGAAGTGTCCCTCCAGGTTATCGAATCCAGGGGAGGCAGCGTTTTAGTTTGATTAATATTTAAGATCAAAACAAAGTAAAATAACTCAAGTAACAGGGGGTTTTGTTTGTTTGAATTACTAAGTACTGAAGCAAACTGTAAATAAGAACAAGGGTAATAAATGCAAGAGCAACAGTGAGCAAAACAATGATGTTTTTGAATTAATGAGAAGGAAAATTCCGGTTTGCTAATCCTCCAATTTCTTCGGTTCCTTTCTCAGTGTGTTTACCGATATCTAGATTAAAATCCTAGATCAGAATTATTCCACGTTCGGTCTCCCGCTCGGTGGAATCTAATTAACAGCTAATAAATTTTAACTCTCGTTACAAATTTATTAATTGCTAACAGCTTTAAGAATAATCCAGTTTAATGATCAGTTAATATCCTAGAGGAATTACCATCTCTAAATTAACCGGTGCTGTTCCTGTTGTCTATTATCTACCGCAGTTCTCACTTATAAGCAGATAAACAGGTAAAATCTAGTAATTGGCCAAATCACAAGATTTATAATAATAAATAAGGGACAACACTTTAATCTGTTAAAATGGTAAATCACAAAGATAATGGAACCTCAGAATTTGGATTACATAGTAAACCGAAATTTATAGAAACTACTCAGCCATGGAAATGAAAATACTGCAAAAATATGTGAAAAACATTAAAGAGGAAGAAAAGAGGAAACTCTGATTTAAGACTCTGTAGTAGAGTCTTGGTGTGTGATCAGTGCTTTCTCCTGCTCCTTCTTCAGGAAATAGTGTAGACCCGAGCTGCTTGTATTCTCCAGATTTTGTGAATGTGTATGGAAATGGTGGTGAATGGAACGTGAGAGATGAACTGGGAATGGAGTTGTGGAGTATTACTCTCCAGCCCGATTGTGTGTTTGAATGAGAAGGAGAGAGCTCTATTTATAGAGCCTCTGTATTGATACGTAACAACAGTTTATGGTGGTGGAGATGAGGCTGGAATTAGTGAGTGGAATGGTGGGTGGTGTTGCTGGTTTTAGGGAAATAATTTGATTTAGTGGGATTGTGGATAATTGAAAGCAGCACGGAAGGGACAAAATAACAGTGCGGAAGAATACTGGAAAGGATGATTAGTGCATGGGCGGTGGTCTGTTCGAAAGAGAATTTTATTCTCTTTTCTTCCTTTCGCGAGCTTACAGATATCCGCTTCTAGCCATATGGTCCGGGACTTGAGTTCTGTATGAAGTCCGGACCGTACCATTGAAACAGGTCGAAGGTTTGCTCTGATTTGTGGTCCGGGACTTAGGGTTTGTATAAAGTCCCGGACCATGATGTTAAAACAGGTCGAGAGTCCTTTCCTTGTGTGGTCCGGGACTTAAGTTGTGTATAAAGTCCCGGACCATGCTTGAAATTCAGTCGAGAGTGATGCTTCATTGTGGTCCGGGACTTAAGTTATGCAACAAGTCCCGGACCATGTCTGTATTCAGGTCGAGGTTTTGAGTCACAATGTGGTCCGGGACTTAGCTCCAGAATCAAGTCCCGGACCATGCTTGAATTTAATTCGAGAGTTTGTTGTCTTTGACTCAAATCAGTTTGTTGATTTTCCATGTGTTCCACTAGTGATAGGAATGTGTTTCCTTTGAGATTAAAAATCTGAAAAAGCACACAAAAACCATAAAAGAAGACAATTGCAAACAAGAAACATAAAAGTGCTCATAAGACAGGAATTTAGCAGTCAATGGTAACAGATTAGGCATCAAAAGACCCTTTAGAAATAGGTAAATTCCTGACTTATCAACATCCCCACACTTAACCTTTGCTTGTCCTCAAGCAATTACTGCAATCAAAAAGTACCAAAATTTCCAAAAGCGGGGATTTATCAGGTCAGGAAAATGTTCAAGGAAATCTAATGCTGAAAAACAGTCATAAGAGACAGCGATTAGTACTGCAAGTTTTCTTAAACAGTGAAGATAGAGTGTTTGACAAATGCATGAGACTATCATCATAACTATTTAATCCAAACTTTACTCAGGGCTCTACTTTCCATTTGCTTTCCACAATTCATTGGACGACAAGGGGCAAGAAGTAATGTCATATTCCATTACCTTTCATTACCACATACTCATAATCAAGGAAGAATTTGCAATAAACTGTTTAGCATGAAAGAACTTTCCTTCCAATTTTTCTGAGTAAGCATTATTCATTTCATCCCCTCAGACTTTTTCTCCCCATCCTTGTAGCGGTGTTGGGCCTTCTATCCCAGATCAGATGATCTTAGGTAGATAAGTGATGAGGCACTCCATGGGCTTAATTACCGAATGGGAGAGGTCTGTTCCGGTTCAGAGTAGATTAGAGGAGTACCTTGCCTTTGTCCTTTCCTTCCATTCATTCCAAAACTTTCCAAAAGCCCCAAGTTAGTTCAAACAAAATAGTCACACAATGGTCTCACCTTTTATTAAAGGAAATAGATGTAAATTTTAACCAAAACCGACAATCCAAGCAGTATAACCAAAGTTCTTATGACCGAAATTTCAGATTAAATCTCAAAAATGTTTGCTACTTGTATGTTATTCCTGACTGATGCATCTAACCACAGCTGAAAACCAAGTATGTCGAATTAAAATTTTTTGTGGAGGGTCATCAAAGGTTAGTGAAGGGAAAATAAGTATAGTCAGGAGCCACAGAAAACAAATAATTAGATGTGCAACCCCCTTTACTACTTCCCCACACTTTGAGAATAGCAATGTCCTCATTGCTACTAGAATGTGATTATAGTGCAAAAGAAAGAATAGGACTCCCCTGAATAATCGATGAAGATGATGTCCCCACACTTATGATAAAGGGGGGTTGTGGAAATTTTGGCAGAGTCTCCTTTGTTTTCTTTCGATATTGCACACAAAATGTTGGCAGTCCTGTTGAATATCACAAAGCAGCAGACAAGATATTTGCAAGGGAAGCAGTGAACATAACCACGAAGTGTAAGTGGCAGGAGTACAAAAATAACAACAACAATCCAAAAAGAAAACGAAGGTCACCAGAAGTTGCAACCTAGCAAGCTAAAAGACATTAAAACATCACAAACGTCAACGTCAGCTGAAAATCAAAAAGTGCAATAAAAGATAGATGAACTGATGTAGCAGGGGGCATAAACCAAATCATAGACTACCGCCGGGGCATGCGCCAAGACTCTAACTGGGAGAAGCGCTCATCATAAGCCTGGAATCGGGCCTCCTGCTGAGCCTGGTACTCAGCAAACTGAGTAGCCTGCTGAGCCTGATACTCAGTATGACGGGTCTCTAAAGATGTGAGCCTCTCACCATACCCATCCAGACGACTCGCAAAGCCGTCAAAGTATGCTGTAGCGGTCCCCCTCCAGTCTCTGAACTCGTGTAGCAACTGCTCATAACCCGGGGCCGGATCAGCAGGCATCGGGAAGTCCGGGATCTCACCACCAGCAGCATCAGCAGCGGCCTCAACCTCATCAACAGCCTCAGCCTCATCAGCAGCCTCAGCAACTCGGGGGGCGCGTGCAGCGCGTCGGCGCTTCACCCACTGCCCGTCATTCTTCTCCCACTGGAAGAATCTCATCATGGTCATATCGAGAGGAGATCGAGGGTACTGGGGCTCCTCATCAGATACATCTACCCCTTTGGCAGCCAGTAACGAGTATATGAGGTGTGGAAATGGAAGAGAGGCGGAATGCTCGGTCTGAACCACTCGGCGCATAGAAGTAAAGATGATGCGATGCATACTAGGAGGAACCCCTGCAGCGGCATAGGCGTCGTCCAGGATGTAACGCATAAGCCAGCAGTCATACTCATTCAAATCAGGCACTCCCGGGGGCGAACATTAGACATCAGTATCCCTAAAATCAGACGCTCTCTAGGGGTGGGTAGCTTATCCCCTGTGACAACCTGCTTGTCCCGGTTATTCCTACGCTGCCGATTTTGAACTTCGGGATCAAGGACAATCAAGTTAATATAGTGCGCCTTAGCTTGTCTAGTCAATAATTGCATATTAGCCCTATTCTCCGCAGTCGGCATCCGAACAGCTATGGGCAAGTTCATAGAGCGCCTAATGCTAAGAGCGTCCACAGAAATATTTTGCCTTTGACCACAGAAGTAATAGTATCCCCATCATCACTCACCGTTGCATTAGCATAAAACAACTTTACCAGTCTCGGGTAGAATTTCCCTCAGTCAGCAGAGGTACCCATCCACGTGCATTAAACAGTGCTTCTAAATCAAATTCAGCAATTAAGGTCGGACACACTGACCTTTCAGGTAGTATTTTTCTCTCACGAGCATGGTACCAATTCCTCGCCGCTTCATTGATGAAGTCGGAATCAACTGTCTCCCGGACCCGGAGTGGAGCGGCATCGGGTGACGGTGGAGCAGCGGCGGAGGAAGAAGCACCTGCATTGTTACGTCGAGCTCTTTTAGGTGCCATTTGAATTTTGGAATAAACAAATGGTAAAGGGGTGTTTGGTTGAGTGCGACGGCGCTGGAGCACGCGACGGGGCTGGTGTTTGTCGGAGCGAGGATGGGAGGGTGCGAGATGTGGTGGCGTTTTGGGTTGGTGAGTGGCGACAAAGGAATGGAGAGGTGGTGGTGTGGTGGCCTACGGGTGGAGTGTGGTGCGAAGAACAGAGGGAGAAGGGAGGTGGTTGTGGTCGCGGTGCTGGTGTGGTGGTTGGTGATGCAGAGTGAAGTCGACGGAGGTGGTAGTTGAGGATGTAAAGGGAGGTCGATGGGGGTGGGCGAGATTGGGCGAGAGAGAAGAGAGTGAGGGACGGTGTTTGTTGGAGCGAAGATGGGAGCAGGCGGCGATGGTGTGGTGGAGGTCGCGGTGACAAGGTGGAGGGTGAGGTGGTGTTGCGAGGTCGGGGCAGAGAGGGAAGAGTGTGGGCGGTGGTGAGTTGGGCTGGTGATTTCGACGGTGGGCGACAGAGAGGGCGAGGGAAGGTAAGAGGCGGAGGCGAGAGCGAGAGAGGGAGTTAGGGATTTGAGTGAGATTGAAGAGAGGCGCGAGAATGAAGACGACCGTGTTTCATATTTTTTTTTTTCGTAAGCTTCGTTGATCCGGGACCTAGGATATGCATGAGGTCCCGGACCGCTATGCTAAAATAGGTCGAGAGTGCCTCTTGTTTTGGGTCCGGGACTTAAGATTTGTATAAAGTCCCGGACCATTATCTCCAATTCTCGGAAATGTTCTCACTCGTGGGTCCGGGACTTAAGATTTGGATCAAGTCCCGGACCACCCCCTTAAATCTGTTCGAGAGTTGCCTTCCTTTCTGGTCCGGGACTTTGGTCCTGTAACATGTCCCGGACCACTCTGTTTATTTCAACCGAAGAATTGCCTCAGTGTGCTCTGTTTCTCCTCCTTCATCAAACCTACATTTTAACAAAATCAACCAAGGAAAAATAGCTAACAAAGGAATTAGAAGAAGTAAAAACGTGAATTAAAATGAAAATCAAGAGGATAGAAAAAAAAAAGAAAATTGGGTTGCCTCCCAATGAGCTGCCTGTCTTTTTACGGTCTTTGGCTAGACCGTGTAAGTGTAAGATTAGTATGGAGGATCATGCACCGTGATCACCGAATGGACTTCGGCGATGTCACCACTGAGATAGTGTTTCAACTGAGATCCGTTTACTTTGAAAGTCTCCCCTTCCGCATTGATTAAACCTATGGCTCCATAAGGCGAGACACTTGTGATTGTGAACGGTCCAGACCAGCGAGATTTCAATTTTCCCGGGAATAATTTCAGACGGGAGTTGAATAGAAGCACCTTATCTCCAACGTTAAACTCACGTTTTACCAAGAGCTTGTCATGCCACCTCTTTGTTTTTTCCTTATAGATTTTGGCATTTTCATATGCTTCCTCTCGAAATTCCTCCAAATTGCACACTGCAGCTTGCGCTTCTCACCAGCCTTTTGTAAGTCAAAATTTAATGCTTTGATGGCCCAAAAAGACTTATGCTCCAATTCTACAGGTAAGTGACATGCCTTGCCATATACCAATTTGTACGGAGACATACCTAAGGGGGTTTTGAAGGCAGTGCGATATGCCCACAAAGCATCATCTAGCTTGAGTGACCAATCGCGTCTAGAAGAGGTGACAGATTTTTGAAGGATCCACTTGATTTCTCTATTTGTAATCTCGGCTTGCCCGTTTGTCTGTGGATGATATGGTAGGGAGACCTTGTGTCGTACGCCATATTTCTGTAGAAGGGCTTCAAATTGTTTGTTGCAGAAATGGGTACCTCCATCACTAATGATTGCTCGCGGAACACCAAAACGAGTGAATATATTCCGCTTCAAAAATTTGAGCACTACTTTTGCATCATTAGTTGGTGCTGCTATTGCTTCAGCCCATTTTGTAACATAGTCTACTCCCACCAAGATGTAGAGGTTACCTTGTGATGATGGGAACGGCCCCATGAAATCAATGCCCCAAAGGTCGAATGGTTCAACTTCCAATATAGAATTCAAGGGCATCTCATGACGTCTAGATAGGTTCCCTTGCCTTTGGCACTGGTCACATGTAGACACAAACTGATAGCAATCTTTGTTCAAGGTCTTCCAAAAGAAACCTGCTTCCAAAACTTTTGCGGCTGTTCGGGCATGACCGAAATGACCTCCTGCTTCTCTTGAGTGACAATGATCAAGGATATCTCTTATTTCAGGATCAGGAACGCATCTGCGAATCATCCCATCCGCGCAAACCTTGAAGAGAAATGGGTCGTCCCAAAGGTAATGCTTGACTGTGGAGAAGAACTTCTTCTTCTGCTGATATGACAATTCTGGAGGAACAATGCCCTTGGCTAGGTAGTTTGCAATATCAGCATACCAAGGGTCTGTGGGACAACTGATCGTGTAGACAAACTCATCAGGAAAATACTCGTTAATCGGCTTGCCATCATCTGGAATTTCCATACGGGATAAGTGATCTGCCACTCCATTCTGTGCTCCAGGTTTGTCCCTAATTTCAATGTCAAACTCCTGCAAAAGTAAAATCCACCTGATTAAACGAGGTTTAGCATCAACTTTTCCAAAGAGATACCTGAGAGCGGAATGGTCGGTATGCACAATGACTTTGCTGCCAATAATGTATGGTCGAAATTTGTCACATGCAAAGACAATTGCCAGCAACTCCTTCTCCGTTGTTGTGTAGTTCTTTTGTGCCTCATTCATAGTCTTACTAGCATAGTAGACTATCCTCAACACCTTGTCATGTCTCTGACCCAAAGCTGCTCCCAATGCGTAATCGCTGGCATCACACATTATCTCAAAAGGTAATGACCAATCAGGAGCAACAATAATAGGTGCAGAAACCAAATTAGCCAAGCAAATTAAAAGCATCTAAGCACTCTTTTGTAAATTCAAATTTTACATCTTTAATTAACAGATCACAAAGAGGCTTAGAGATCCTAGAGAAATCCTTAACAAAACGCCTATAAAAACCTGCATGACCGAGAAAACTTCGGACATCCTTTACCGACGATGGTGGTGGTAGTTGCTCTATTACCTCAATCTTTGATTTGTCTACCTCGATCCCTTTCTTAGAAATCTTATGTCCGAGCACGATGCCTTCCTGCACCATAAAGTGGCACTTCTCCCAATTGAGCACCAAGTTAGTCTCCTTGCACCTAGCTAAGATTAAATCCAAGTCTCTCAAGCATGAATCAAAAGTAGGTCCAAAGACAGAAAAATCATCCATAAAGATTTCGATGCACTTTTCAATAAAATCAGCAAAGATAGCAGTCATGCATCTTTGAAATGTAGCTGGTGCATTACACAAACCAAAGGGCATGCGTCGATAAGCATAAGTACCATATGGACATGTAAAAGTAGTTTTCTCTTGGTCTTCCTTAGCAATTGGAATTTGAAAGTAACCGGAGTAACCATCTAAGAAACAGTAATAGTCTTGTCCTGCAAGCCTCTCCAACATCTGATCAATGAAAGGAAGGGGGAAATGGTCTTTCCTAGTGGCGGCATTTAATTTCCTATAATCAATGCAAACTCTATGCCCGGTAATAGTACGCTGAGGAATTAATTCACCTTTATCATTAGGTACCACAGTTAAACCTCCTTTCTTAGGTACGACCTGTGTGGGACTTACCCATTCGCTGTCAGAAATAGGGTAAATGATACCTGCATCCAAGAGCTTGATGACTTCCTTTTTAACCACCTCTTTCATGTGCGGGTTCAGTCTTCGTTGAGGCTGTCTTGCTGGTTTGTCATTCTCCTCAAGGTAAATGCGGTGAGTGCAGAATGTAGGGGCAATGCCTTTGATATCAGCAATGGACCACCCTAATGCCTCTTTGTTCCTCTTCAGAACCTGCAACAAGGCTTCCTCCTGTTCATTGGTTAAACTGTTAGAGATAATGACAGGCAAATCAGATGGAGGAACTAAGAAAGCATATTTAAGGTGACTAGGAAGAGGGTTAAGTTCAAGGGAAGGTGGTGAGTCCACAGAAGGAGCTAGTGTCTTTGGAACTCGGTCCAGCGGTTCCTCTTCGATTTTGTAGTTCTTCCTATATGGCCTACCAGCAGCAAGCTGAAATGCTGCAGCAGAGACTTCCGAATCATCATGAACTGTTTCTATGGACTCTACCAAGCACTTCTCCAATGCATCCAGCTCCGTGGGGCTGTAAGAATAGTCCTGCATCAAGGTATCAATACAATCTAAACTAAAACAAGCATGAACATCAGAAGGGTGGGTAGTGGCTTTGGTCATATCAAATACAAGCTGCTCATCATGTAGCCGAAGTATAATCTTCCCTCCTTCAACATCAATGAGGGTCCGCTGTACGCATGAATGGTCGACCTAAGATAAGCGGTACCACCTTGTCTTCCTCCATGTCTAAGATAACAAAATCAGCAGGGAAAGCAAAAGTGCCAACCGAAACAATTAAATCCCTTACCACTCCTTTAGGTAGGATGATGGACCTATCGGCTAATTGCAGAGTAATTCGGGTAGGTTCACATTCTCCTAGACCAAGCTTCAGATATATTGAATAGGGCATTAAATTAATACTCGCACCTAAGTCACATAAACCCTTACCACATTGCACATTACCTATCGCGCAAGGTATGACCGGGGTACCTGGGTCATCAAGCTTAGGTGGAAGCTTTTGTGAAAGGACGGCTGATACGTTCTCGGTAAGCTGCACAGTATCTTTCTCCACTAAGGACCGTCTATTTGACAGGATGTCCTTCATGAACTTCGCATATATTGGCATCTGCTTTAACGCATCAGAAAAGGGAATGTTAATGGTTAGTTTCTTAAAGATACTTAGGAACTTACCAAACTGCTCATCCAGGTCTCTCTTTTTCAACCGGTTTGGAAAAGGCACCGATGCTATATCAACTGTGCGGCGTGGAGGTGTGGAAGTCTTAGAAGTCTTACTAATAGCCACCTCTTTTCAACCGGTTCCTCCTGAGAGCCTTTCGGTGTGGTTTCTTCTTTTGCCAACATTAGGAAGAGGAGCTTCAATTTCAGGATCACCGGATCAGCTGCTGTGTACCACTTCTCAATGTGATTGCCTTGGCATGCTCTCTCGGGTTTGTTCTGACTGACTGGGTAAAGAACCCAAAGGGCGCTGAGCTAACTGCTGTGATATCTGAGATATTTGAGTTTCGATGTTCCTATTGAATGTCCTTTGATCATTGTTGAAGGTCCTCTGCTCCTGATTGAAAGCTTCTAGCTCATTAAATTTCTTGGTGTTGACAGTGATGAAATCATTCATTCTGGCCAAAACTTCATCCATACTAGAGGATGCACCAGCACCTGTATTCTGCACTTGCTGATTCTGCAGTGGCTGCTTCTGATAAGAGGAATTATATTGCTGCTGAGGTCTCTGATTATAATTGCTGTCACCGCCAGCTTGGTAACGACTCTGTTGCTGATATCCTTGATTGTTTTGGTTGTTGTAGAAGGTCCCTTGCCTGTTTCCCAGATAATTTACCTCTTCATTTTGCTGAGAAGTGCACTGGCACATGTTGGGACTTCTACCACAATACTCACACTGTGGGAAGGAATCGGTCACAACAGCGGCGCTTGACTGAGGTTTCATCATAGCACACATCTTTTCAAACTGCTTTGACATTGCTTCCATTTTGGCGGCCAGAAAAGTATTTGAATCTACTTCATAGACTCCAGCGGTTTTCTTCGGTGCTGCTTCTCCTGTTCTCGCACCTCCCCACTGATTGGATGCATTGGCGATGGTATCCAATAGTTCCTTGATTCTAGCTATTGGTAGCTCCATGAGGCTTCCTCCTGCACAAGTGTCTACCAACAAACGACTTGAATGATCCAAATCTTTATAAAAGGACTGTAAAATTACCTCCTCTCCCAAGCCATGGTGTGGTACTTTGCGCACAATGCCTTTGAAACGCTCCCAAGCCTCAGATAATGTTTCACCAGTGAACGGTTTAAAGTTGGTGATCTCTCCTCTCATCATCAGCATCCGAGAAGGAGGGAAATATTTTGCCAAAAATGCATTTGCTAACTCTGTCCAGGTGGTGATACTGTTGGGTGTCAAAGAGTTTAGCCAATCTGCAGCTCTGTCCCTCAGGGAGAATGGGAAGAGAGTCAGTCTAGCCACCTCCTGTGAAGCTGATGTAGAACAAGCTCCCACCAATCTTATGAAAGTGGTGAGGTGGACATTGGGATCTTCGGTGATTGTTCCGCTGAACTGAGGTGCATTCATGACCATAGTAACATAATGCGTTTTGAACTGCCAATGCTCCCCTGCTGGTAACGCAGGAATTACTATTGGTGAGACAAGCCCTTCAACGCTTGGGCGGGTGTAATCCCTCATGTGCCTCTCCGGATTCTCCATATTGGTTCTTGAGGAGTTGTTCAGAATTTCTTTTTCAACAATACCTTCTGTTGGTGAATCTTTTGGAAGTACCTCCTGAACAATCGGAGGCTCCAGCTCTAATCTTTTTCGAATTCTTCTTGTTACTCTTTCTATTTCTGGTTCAATTTCGAATTCAGGGTCTCCTACAGAACGAGTTTTAACCATAAACCAAGATCAGATAACTGATAGTAATGCAGTTTCTAAAGGAACAAAATAGAATGAAACAAAACAAAAAATGAAAATAAAATTAAATAAGATCAAAAATAAAAATCAAACTAAGCAACCGTGCCTCCCCGGCAACGGCGCCATTAACTTGTTGGGTAAAAACCTAACGGCAAGAATACCGGTCGATTATAGCAAGTTTTCCTAGAAGTGTCCCTCCAGGTTATCGAATCCAGGGGAGGCAGCGTTTTAGTTTGATTAATATTTAAGATCAAAACAAAGTAAAATAACTCAAGTAACAGGGGTTTTGTTTGTTTGAATTACTAAATACTGAAGCAAACTGTAAATAAGAACAAGGGTAATAAATGCAAGAGCAACAGTGAGCAAAACAATGATGTTTTTGAATTAATGAGAAGGAAAATTCCGGTTTACTAATCCTCCAATTTCTTTGGTTCCTTTCTCAGTGTGTTTACCGATATCTAGATTAAAATCCTAGATCAAAATTATTCCACGTTCGGTCTCCCGCTTGGTGGAATCTAATTAACAGCTAATAAATTTTAACTCTCGTTACAAATTTATTAATTGCTAACAGCTTTAAGAATAATCCAGTTTAATGATCAGTTAATATCCTAGAGGAATTACCATCTCTAAATTAACCGGTGTGTTCCTGTTGTCTATTATCTACCGCAGTTCTCACTTATAAGCAGATAAACAGGTAAAATCCAGTAATTGGCCAAATCACAAGATTTATAATAATAAATAAGGGACAACACTTTAATCTGTTAAAATGGTAAATCACAAAGATAATGGAACCTCAGAATTTGGATTACATAGTAAACCGAAATTTATAGAAACTACTCAGCCATGGAAATGAAAATACTGCAAAAATATGTGAAAAACATTAAAGAGGAAGAAAAGAGGAAACTCTGATTTAAGACTCTGCAGTAGAGTCTTGGTGTGTGATCAGTGCTTTCTCCTGCTCCTTCTTCAGGAAATAGTGTAGACCCGAGCTGCTTGTATTCTCCAGTTTTGTGAATGTGTATGGAAATGGTGGTGAATGGAACGTGAGAGATGAACTGGGAATGGAGTTGTGGAGTATTACTCTCCAGCCCGATTGTGTGTTTGAATGAGAAGGAGAAAGCTCTATTTATAGAGCCTCTGTATTGATACGTAACAACAGTTTATGGTGGTGGAGATGAGGCTAGAATTAGTGAGTGGAATGGTGGGTGGTGTTGCTGGTTTTAGGGAAATAATTTGATTTAGTGGGATTGTGGATAATTGAAAGCAGCACGGAAGGGACAAAATAACAGTGCGGAAGAATACTGGAAAGGATGATTAGTGCATGGGCGGTGGTCTGTTCGAAAGAGAATTTTATTCTCTTTTCTTCCTTTCGCAAGCTTACAGATATCCGCTTCTAGCCATATGGTCCGGGACTTGAGTTCTGTATGAAGTTCCGGACCGTACCATTGAAACAGGTCGAAGGTTTGCTCTGATTTGTGGTCCGGGACTTAGGGTTTGTATAAAGTCCCGGACCATGATGTTAAAACAGGTCGAGAGTCCTTTCCTTGTGTGGTCCGGGACTTAAGTTGTGTATAAAGTCCCGGACCATGCTTGAAATTCAGTCGAGAGTGATGCTTCATTGTGGTCCGGGACTTAAGTTATGCAACAAGTCCCGGACCATGTCTGTATTCAGGTCGAGGTTTTGAGTCACAATGTGGTCCGGGACTTAGCTCCAGAATCAAGTCCCGGACCATGCTTGAATTTAATTCGAGAGTTTGTTGTCTTTGACTCAAATCAGTTTGTTGATTTTCCATGTGTTCCACTAGTGATAGGAATGTGTTTCCTTTGAGATTAAAAATCTGAAAAAGCACACAAAAACCATAAAAGAAGACAATTGCAAACAAGAAACATAAAAGTGCTCATAAGACAGGAATTTAGCAGTCAATGGTAACAGATTAGGCATCAAAAGACCCTTTAGAAATAGGTAAATTCCTGACTTATCAACAGCGATCTCTTGAAGGTCATCAGGGCCGCCCAATGGGTCTAGTATCAACAAGCATGAGGTGTCGATACACAACACCATCAACATCCAATGATTGCTGCCACAGATAAAACAAAGAATGTTTTGTAGAACAATATTTTTAATTATCACAATTAGGAAGCAAAAAATTCCAGTTATTGTGTACTTACATCTGATGATATGTGATCAGCAAATATTTGCTTCTTCTTCGTTTCGCAGCACAAAATCCCTGCCTCACGTGTTGTGCACATCCTTGCGCATCCAATGCGGCCTGACTTGCTGACATCAATTGCGGGCACAAGAAAGAGATGACAGATAATCTCTTGTTCGATATCAGTCTAGTAGTCAAACACCTAAACAACATTTTTTCATTAGATATGTTAAATAGCTTAAAAAAATGAAATATAATTTAATAATTTAAAAGATACTTACACACAATAGGCCTGAATCACAGAGATGTTAAGCAGGTCTCCCATCAAAAATTCTCTTAGATCGCTCAAGGTAATCATCAGATCTCTGGGCTCAGGGGAGTGGAAAACATGCTTAGACACTATCATGTTGAAGTTGGTGACAGACTGCGGCCTCAAAATCGTGTGAAGCATCCATTTCTGAATCACTGCATTAAGTTTTTCAACATCTTCCATCATTGCATTAAGGTCCTCCTGATCATCTGAATCACTAACTAGTGAATCATCTTGAGTGTCCCAAAATCGTGTGAAGCATCCATTTCTGATTGTTCTACAACGACGTTATCAGCACATTCAAACACTTGTACTGAATGTTGACCATGCAGTATTGTTATGGCTTCATAATCTTCTGTAAACCCTCTGCGAATCAGATGATCCTTAATCTTGTCCACACCTCGGTATTTGAAGTCGTTCTTGCAATCGACACAAGGACATCGAATATATCCCTTATCCCTTGGTTTAAGATTGTCAACAAGGACTTTGCAAAATTTATTGACCCCTTCTAGGTACTTGATGTCCAATCTGTCACTGTACATCACTGAGCGCTCCATCTCTTTTTTCAACACACACCAGATGTCGTGAACTCGTTCCATTGATCTCCTCTTTGTTATTTACAGACTTAACAACCTAAACCTATCCAATCACCTTCGATCTCACCTAGGAACAAGTTAATAATATACAGTAGTTCAGTGATAATTTCGACAGCATTACCCTACAGTTCTCCTAGTGTATATATATGAATCGTTTCAAT
Source organism: Limonium bicolor (assembly GCA_023374045.1). Taxonomy (NCBI): domain Eukaryota; kingdom Viridiplantae; phylum Streptophyta; class Magnoliopsida; order Caryophyllales; family Plumbaginaceae; genus Limonium; species Limonium bicolor. Next base: position 29,455,545 of record CM041777.1, on the reverse strand, counting down.
TCATATATATATGTACACTAGAAGAACACTAGGGTAATGCTGCTGAAATTATCACTGAACTACTGTATATTATTAACTCATTCACAACCTAGATGGTGAGATCAAAGGTCATTGGACAGTCCCAACAGGGGCTATCTAAGACATACCTCTATCAGGTAAATCTCAGACAGGTAATTCTATGTTTGAATTAATTTTCCATTGTTTTAATAGAAAAACAAAAATAAATTGAAACGTTTTAAATACCAACCTGATGAGTACTGGATGGTCAGCTAGCGCAAACAACACAAGATAGAGAAGAGACAAGTAGACAGATGTTCTTGCACGTAGTATATGACACCTATTCAATGAAATAATAATAAGGTTTTAATTTTATAAAAACTTGAATAATTGAACATATTAAAACAAACGAACATAGTTAATGTTGTTACCGGTTATTTTTGCTCTCCTCATCTTAATTCGATTGTCTTCTACCTCAGAGCAACCTGCAAGAGATGAAAAAACTGAAACTGTAAGTAATTATGAAGAAAGTTAAATTCGATGGAATTAAAATCAGCTTAAATTCTGGAAAAAATTTGGCATGACCTTTGCGTATTTTTAGACACTCCACATTTTTTTAAGACAGAAACAAACACAGTAGCAGCAATAACATTTATTCTCAGCAAACCATACGAATTATTATCAGACAGACAAGTATATAATAATATATATGATCAATGAACAAAAACAACCACCCCATTTCAACTTAATCTCACATTTCACCACACTATGCAAATATATATTCTAATGATTGCAGAATACAAGCAGAATTTAGTACAACGTTTATTCGTGACAATATATAAGTATTTGTTTCTAAAATCATAATCAGAAACGCAAGTGTTTTACCGTGAGTTCTGATCAGGCAAACCGGTGGCAGAGGTTGACAGCAGCAGATGGTGCGACAAGTAGACAATCCGACCGTGTGTAGTGACACCTATTAAATGAAATTAGAATATAAGGTTTTAATTTGAAAAAATATGAATAATTGAACAAATAAACAAACGAATATATTTTTTTGAATAAACCATGTTATTGAAACATTTTTAAAATCTAACCTAATGATATTATGATACGGTTATAATTAAAAAAACATGAATAATTGAACAAATGAACAAACGAATAAATTACTTTGTAAGGCATTCACACTCTGGGAATTTCTTTACTTCATAACAAGGCATTCACACTTGTTGCAAGGCGGATTCATAAACAAAAGTTGCAATATATGTACAAGAATTATTACTACTGTGTTTTGATTGTGGAACAGTCAGAGTTGTAGTTTCTTGAAGTGCCATGAAATGAGTCTGCATCCTAGAATTAGATAGATGCAGAAACCAGTGGTAAATAGCTACACAGGTTGAACTTACTTTGATGCTTATAACTCACTTCCTTTTGAATCAAACATATCGTTTCTTAACCACAACACTGTAAACCAATATGTTTGAGCCATGGTTCTGCTTTATAAAATTGTTAAATCAGCCACTAGCTGGTTTCTCCCTTTCATTATACACTGCTAGCAAGTAATAATGAGGGTCATAGAAAAATGGATAAGCTTCAAATAAAAGGGAAGATGACACTTACAAATGTGCCCCTCAATCTATTTTTTTATGTGCCCCTCAATCTATTCATCCAATGTTTGGTTTTTTTTAGGTACAGTCTATTTACTGAAATCTAACATCTTTGGTTTTATAAACGTAAAAGACTCAGACATATAACTGACTCGAGTTAGTTGCAACTCGAGTGTGGTGCAAGATTAAAAGTGAAATCAAGTTTAACAGATGTATCTGAGCTATATATATACAAGGTAAGGTAATAGTAAATGTTATTAGACTTAGATCAACAGAGAAATGTAGATCAAAAGAGGTTTGAGAAGTACAGTTTTACTGTGGTTTAAAAAATTGACATACAACATAGTAAAACATTAGTTTCACTAATTTTTTTTAAGGTTTTTAGTGTCTTTATCATATTTAAGCTATATGAATGATATTAATTGCTAATAGATGATCATTATCAGTTACCAAGATTAACTGATATCTAATCTTGTGAAATTCATGTCTTCTAGTAATTAGGTCTAGACAACAAAATGATTTGATGAAGACATAAAACTACTCGACAACAAAGGATGTATATAATCAAATGAATTGAATTTTAACCACGAAACCTTATAATTACCCTCATGATTAAGCTGATTAATCAATAAGAGGAAAAACATTGCCTATAATTTTAAATACTACAGTAGTTAATAATTTAGATCGTTTTTGATATCTTATCACCACTGTTTAATTTAAATCTTTTGGAAAAAGAAAAAAAACATAGACACAGAGGGGGTCCCACAATGGTTTACTCTCAAGCACCTACAAAAAGGGCAGGCTACACTACATGACAGCATCATCAATCAACCTCACACATTACATTTACAAAAACAGCGACAAAGAAAGCAACCACATCACTCGATCCTCCTCTCTCTGGGAATTTCTTTACTTCATAACAAGGCAATTCAGACTCAAACATAAAAATATTGCAGCACCATTCCCCAACCATGTATGATTAGCAAGATATATACCCCAGTAGACAAACACATCGGAGGCGAACAACGCACCTTACAAAACCAGATTCGAAAATATATAGAGATGGAGGAGAAACCTTACTTTTAATCGGAGGAACTGACGGCAAGTGGCGCGGAGCTGGTGGCGCAGACCGTCGGAGCTGGCGTTGCCTCGTCTTGCGCCGTGCTTGTCGATGGCGAACTTGGACTGGCGACGGAGGAGCTGGGACGACGACGCAAGGTGGGCAACGGTGGGTTAGCAGCGACGAGGATGGTGGGGCGACGGCGAGGGTGGTGGGGCAACGGCGAGTTGAGGAGGGGAAATCGCCAGAGAAAATTAGAGCAGAGAGGAAAATCGAGCGAGGAAGAAGAAAGGTCGGGGCCGGGGTTTTTAGAATTAAAGACTTTTAAACGACGGGTCATTCAACAACCGTCGTTTAAATTCATATACTGACCAGTTTTAAACCACGGTTGATTAATAACCGTTGTTAAAAATGTTACAAGGCGCAATATAAATGACGGTTCCGCTGTAACCGTGGTTTATGTTATCACCGCCGAAACTATAAACGACGGTTTCTTAAAAACCGTCGTTTATTAGTGACTAAAAACCACGGTTCCCTAGCCAACCGTCGTATAAAGTCTCGCGGTCAGATGTTTTGTGACGGTTTTCTTTTAAACCGTGGTATATAATCTTTAAACCACGGTGTTAGTGGGAACCATGGTTTAAAAGGCGTCACATAAAATCTTTTTTCTACTAGTGATTCTCTTTATTCCAAATTTTAAATAAAATTACTACTCCTTAAGATTTCCCAAATCAAACTAAGTGTGATCACGTTTTCTTAGCAAGCAGTAAACAGAACTCTTTATGTTTTTACTTCAATCGAACTAAGATATTGCAAGGATTTGTGACTTTTATACGGTTTATCACAAACTAAAACAAACTTGTAGTTGATGTTTGTGATAAGTCTAGTGTTAATGTGTATGATAAGTCCAGTTTCTAATTATACAACCAATCAATGATTGGTACTTATTAATCTACAAGTTGATGATACATGATGGACTAAATAGTAATATGGCTTATGACTTGTTTTGTATATGGTAATGCAGCATTCAGGTACGATTAACCAGTCAAGTACGTGAACGATCAGATATGTGTTCGCAGCAACCAGTGGTAATTATTTCTGTCCTTTTCAGCTTCAGTTAAGAATACAATACATGATTTTCTTTTCTGTCTCAAAACGTGCGAACTCCGAAAGAAACTCATTCACTTTATTTGTAGTTTTAACAGTGGTTGATTCTTCCTTCTAGCACATAAACCAGTTTTTTAATCAGTCTAATTTCGTGTTATTATGCTTTTTCTACTTGAGGTAGAGTTTGATGATCCAATATGTGTATCAATATGTGTAGATATACTTCTTCCGGGCATCACCAAGGATGTCGAACACTCTCCTTGATCTATCTGGTTTGCCTGAAACTACATCTCCTTGATCTACCTTGAAGCGCCACTGGTAACTTTCTTTTCAGGGTTTGATCAATTATTCCAATTGCCTGTATTGTATACTATACCCAAATGACTGTTCCTCAATCAAGTAGGATGTGATTTAATCTGCTTACCTGTTGGCTCTTTTGAATGGTATACTTTTGATCAAATTGTGTAGGTTCTTAGAACCGGAAAAACAAAGAAAAACAGGGGAGATCATGCCAAAATTTTCCTGTGAAATTTTTAATCTTCTGATTTTTACTTGCACTTGACTATTTCTTACTATTAGAAACACATTATATAAAATATATAACTCCCCATCTTCTCAGCCTTTCTTGCACCTAACATCTATCGATCGAATATACTACGATTGCACCTAATATTGAACTTAGTGTTTTTTTTTCGCCCTAGGACATGCTCTGTGATCTGTTCATTCTCTTCTTGTGAATCACTAGTGGGCTACTGCATCTTGTACACCACACGGGCTGAACATAGTTCACCTTGGAACCGTAATACACTTGAACTTACCTTCTTCTCTCTAGCATAATTATGACACATGCTTTGGAATCTCATTCCCTTATTGTGACCGCTCCTCTACAGTGATTATAATCATGGGGCTGCTGCATCTTCTCTCTGGTATATTCTCACTTGGCTGCTGAAAGCAGTTCATTTTGGAACCGGAAATATTCTTGAACTTACCTTATTTATCTTGCATAATTATGACACAAGCTCTACAATCATTCTCTTATTTTGACCGCTCCTCTACAGTGATAACAATCACGGGCTGCTGCATCTTTCTCTGGCATATATTCTCAGGGCTGCTGGATAAGGTACATTTAATGTTCACAAAAATAGTAGATACGTGATGATTTCATAGATGTGAGTAATACTCTCCCTATTGCATTTCATTCGTTTTGTTAAGTTTATGACTTATTGTATTACTATATGATAACTCTTTCCAAAATTACAATCGTAGCAACCATTGGTTACTCCTTGTGTTCTCCATCGCAACATCACAATTACTTGTGCTTGACCCATTACAAATGTATCGTGACCTACAAATTGACGACTTGTTCAAAGCGTAAGTGTTAGTTAATTAATGCAACTTATTGTTTGTCTATTTAATATGATGAACCGGAATTAATGATCTAAGTTTTGAACTTAACAGTGCTCATATAAAGACAGCTCTTCAACAGTTTAATCAGTTTTCAATTGTTCATCTTGAGGTACAGTAATTAATCACTATTGTGGTCGTAATTTGCTATTTATGATCGTTTGTTTTTGTTTTCTATATACTTGTCAGTGTCCAAAGCAAAGGGACTTCAAGAGTTGTGGTTACTATGTAATGCGATACATGCTTGAAATTGTCTTAAACATAGAGAAGCTCACAAACAATGATGAGGTATATTATACTTTCCATTACATATACATTTTCTAAATTTGTCTATCATTTTTGTTTAAAACAAATACATATGTGTCTTTACATACATATTTGTTTATCTTGTTCTCTACAGGTTCGAGCATTTTTCAAGAACTCGGGCAAAACTTACACAGTCAAAGATCTAGAATTAGTAAGAGAGCAGATGTGTTTGTTTATCATCAAGTGTTTCAAGAAATAGAGTACGTATCTATGATTTCTTATAATTTTGTGTAAATATTTGATATTGATGAAACAGTTGGGATCATGAGATAATTGACACTCTAAAGTAGCTGAGAAAAACGACATTGAATTTTGTTGTTTTGGCTATAACTATGAAGAATGAAATACTGATGAGGTTATAATGAGTGTTTATTTTGGAGATTTACTTTGTACTTAACATCTTGTTTGACATGGGACATGATATGATTCTATTGGAGTCGCTTATTGATTGAGAAAGAGGGGTCACCCTTCTTTATAGCAGAATTTCAGTTGTCATCCTACCATTGTTCGCTAGTGATAGGAACTACGAATTAGAATCTAAAAATGCAGAAAATATCCAAAAAATAGAGAAATTTATTCTTATTATGTTTGTATTTATTCGATTTGGTTCATCTTATTTCTTTGTTGATTACCTTTTCCATTTCTGTAACAAACTTGAATGAATTATTTAATAACAATCTCATGTTAAGTTCCACTGTGTAAATGACTCTTTTACTAGATGGTCGAGCTGGTAGAGATGGTTCACTTTCATCATGCATATTGTATAATATAGTGATATGTAGTTTCCATTCAATGGTTTATTTGTCTTTAACACTTTTCATCTGTTTATTGTATTAATTTCCAATCTCAGTCTTATGTATTTTCTACTATTGTAGATTATGAAGTCTAGTCTCTACATTAATTCTCACAAATTGCCTTTGATCATGGATAGCACTGGGAGGTCAAAAAAGAGGGCGACTATAAGATTGTCTAGCTGGATCTGTAATGCTAATGAACCTATCCAGATTGATGATTTTGGTGAGTTCGCTGTGTTGGACTTTGATGAATCTGAGTACAACAACCACAATGAGATGGTTGAACGGAATGAATCAGGAAGAACATTGCCTGTATGGTAGGATCATGTAGCAAGGCGATTGTGTTTCCTGAAACCACCTTAAGAGGGTTGTGGTTTTACCGCTCACTTCTTTTTTGTTTAAATTTGTGTAAATATTGATTAAATTGTTGGGCTAGCTGCTATCATTGTTGTGTTGTAGCTTCATAAATTGCTTTATTTTTGCAATGAGAATCTGTGTGTGAAGTATGCCACACATTACACAGATTTTGGTGAAATATAATTGTTGTACAATGCTGGTATTATGCAGGTTTTGCGGATGTAATCATACAAAACCGTCTTTTGTAATAATTTACCACCAATGTCAAACTAGTTTTAAACGACGGTTTCTGCGTGAACCGTATTTTAAAAAGCCTGATAATCGCGCGCCAATAATAGAATAAAATACGGTTTCTCCGAGAATCATTTTTTAAAGTCTCTGAAACCCGGGTGAGAATAGAGGAATAAAAGACGGTTCACGAAGAAACTGTCTTTTAAAGTGCCTTAATTACGCACGATAATAACAGAATAAAAGACGGTTCACACAGAACCATCTTTTAAAGTGCATAACTCAGCGCACGATTGGGATTTAAAGACGGTTTTGAACCATCGTTAAAAATAAAACATTAAAAACGATGGTCGTATAAAAGACGGTTCGGAACCGTCGTTTTTAATCGGTTTGAACCATCGTTTTTGAGTCCGTCCACACTAGTGAAATTAAAATGATTTTATTTCTTGTTGTTTATTTAGTTATTTTAATCTCATTTTCAGATTATTTCAAATTTGTTAACTTAATTCCTCAACTTCTGAGTGCATATAATTTTTACGGAGCGGCAAGCGCCAGGGTAGAAGGTGGCTACAGTTCACATGTCAATAAGGGTTTGGGGCAAAAAAATAATAAATGTGTTAACGTTGGATGAGTGTGCAAAAATGAAAAAATACAGTGAAAAAAGATAATTTTTTTTTTGCAAATACACGCAAATGAAGGGTTTAATGTGGTTTGGAGGGAGAAATAAAAAAAATCAAAATGTTATAACTTATAAACTAGTCATGAATATATTTTGGTAAACTTTAAATTTTATGTTTTACATTGTGATGTGTCAGTGTAAAGTGAATCTTATGTTTACGCAAAATGAATCAGTAGTCTTACAGAAGTAAATCTTACGTACATAAAATGAATCAGTGGTGCTATAAAAGTACATTTTTTTCCTCTATAAAATCCAGTTTCATATTATAAAGTTCACATACATTCTGATGTGTTAATGCAAAGTAAATCTTATATTTTTTGTAAAATGAACCAGTAGTGTCATAAAATTGAACTATTGTTTGGTATAAAATTATAGTTAATGCTATAAGTATTGATTGATAACGGTCCACTTGTATGATAATTATTGTTACTGTAATATTATCAAATTGAATCTTATGTTTACGTACAATGAATCGGTAGTGTTATAAAAGTGAATTATTTTTTCAACTATAAAATTCAATTTCACGTTATAAAAGTTTTCTATACATTGTGATGTATTAGTACATAGTGAATCTTATGTGTTGCCTAAAATGAATCAGTAGTGTTACATAAGTGAATCTTTTGTTTACGTAAAATGAATCAGTAGTGTTATAAAAGTGAATTATTTTATGATATAAAGTTCAGTTTTAGATTATAAAATTTCAGTGACGATAATATAAAGTATAGGATGACTTGCAAAAAGACCTTACACCACCTAACCTAAAACCACCCTAGGAAAGCTAAAAACGTCGAAAACATTTTTAGAGTTTGTAGTGCAGACTCTAAACCACAAACCCTAAAAAACTGTTGAGTTAGTGACGATAATATAAAATATATAACGACTTTAAAAAAGATAACCCTACACCACCCAACCTAAAAACCACTGTAGGAAAGCTAAAAACGTCGAAGGCATTTTTAGGGGTTGTAGTGCAGACCCTAAGCCTTAAACCACGAACCTTAAAAAACTGTTGAGTTAGTGACGACTATATAAAGTATAGAACGACTTCAAAAAAAAAAAAACCCTACACCACCCAACCTAAAAACGACCCAAGAAAACCTAGAAAACGTTGAATGTATTTTTAGGGTTTGTAGTGTAGGTTTTTATATTCAATTCAAAAAACACAAATGAATCATATTGTTTAATGTGTTTAAGATTCACTTTTTTTCAAATAAATAATTCACTTTCTATTAATGAAAGCTTCACCGTAATTCTTAAAACATATATACATACAAAAATTATAATATTTTAAATTTATAAAAACATATTAATATTGAATATTATTTTGTAAAACTCAAATATGATGAAAAACGGTATAAAATTTATACTATTTGGAACACGATTTTTTAAAAAGACAAGCACCACGTTTTGGAACGCGATTTTGTTTCTAGTGTATCCATTAACGGTTAATTGATATCTAACATTTATTAATCGACTATCGACGATGAGTGAACGTTGGTGATGTGCAAACATTGAAAGGAGTTTTGTTCTATAATTTTAATCGATGATCCACAGTCATTAACCGATAATTTATTTACCTTTTCCTACATGAACCACGTACACAAAATGACTCTAAAAAAGAAATTTTATATTTATTATATTTTCTGATTTGATTCTATTTTACATGTATATGTCAAACACCTCCTTAATATATTTCTTTCCATATATTTTTTGATATAGTTAATTAAAGAAACTAATTACGTTGCTTGAATGTATTAAAGTATCAAATGCTATCAACCATACCATCTATAGGTAATATTAATTAATTATAATAAAGGTACTATCAAAACCCATATGTGAATCTAATTATTAATGATTACAACACCCAGACTGTGACTGTTCACCTAGTATCTACACGTATACAGATATTTATACGATGCTATATAGTATACTTTTTTTTCCGACGAAGATATATAGTAGTATTATTTTACCATGTAGACAATTAAATTTAGGTGATCTATCGAACTCAAGCTCGTAGAAGATAAGAGTTCCAGCTGTGTCCTCAGGTGTATATATGTGAGGACGTCACATGTCCACATTGAGTGGTGGAAGTGGGTGTTTGTTACATCACCGGTTCTTAAAGTGGGGGAAGCGAGATATTTTCTAGCATGTACGTTTCCTTTGCCATTGTCTATCATGTTTATATCAAACACTTGTACTGGAATCATCGACATGATAAAGAATACTGTCTAAGGTCTTTGATATTTTCATGAGTGATGGATGGGAGCGGTAAGCTTATGGGCTGCTGAGTACAGTTCTTCTGACCGGCTGGCTAGTTTACACCAAAAACTCTTAACCACGATTAGTGTTAATTATTCAACAATTAAAGAGATAATTAGTATACCATAGTCTGCGGAGTGCAGTTCTTCTCATACGGCTTAGTCCAATACTAGTAATACCTCCGTCCACTTTGATCTTCTTATTTGCTTTTTAACATATATTTTTACTTCAATTTTAAATATATAAGATAAAATACTCTTATACGTTAAATATTAAAATCTTAGATTTGTAAAACAATTTTTTACACCATATAATTTTTCATATAAGGATTCTATTACAAAATTTAGATTGTAAAATTATATCATCTTATAGGTTAAATATTAAAATCAAATAACAAGTTTAAATAGTAAACCAGAAGAACTGAGAAAGTAGAATATTTCAGATAAAAAAATACTTTTGTACTCTGGCTACCTACAATTATCAAAAAAAAAAACTTTGGCTACTTGCATAAGTCATTTATATAAGTTTATTGGATCAATTAGTTTATACTGTGTATATTTCATACATTTACTATCACATCAACTATTTTTTCTTTCTATTTTTTCTAATTTTAACTGATAACTTACGTCAGCTACTATATGTCGGTTGATAAATGAATGGAGGTGCTTCGATTTTAATTGCTGATCTAAACAGCACTAGTAGTACGTAGTGTGCAGCCCCCGTAAAATCAAACGAAAATGAAGGACGACCCGATCAATCATGGCAGTTCTAAAAGTCCAACACGATCTGGCGATTATTTTCTTCGAAAAAAAAAAACATCTGGCGATTATGTCCGGTCAATGTCATGATGACGCCTCTCCTCCATATACTCCCTCCGTCCTGAATTGACCGTCCTGTTTGCTTTATGGCACGTTTTTCCACTTCAATATTAAGCATATGCAAAATTTAAATTTTTAAAATTAATTTATCTTATATGTTAAAAATTGAAGTCAAACGACATGTCCAAATAGTAAACAGGACGGTCAATTCAGGACGGAGGGAGTATCATCCAACTGGGAGACACGTGGGTCACTGTGAGGCTTCCCACCACCGTCATCTGTCGTTTAGTGCGAATGATGAGGAGAATTCTAGTGAGAGCCGGG